>VYXF01006766.1:633549-663875 GCA_013397295.1 Polioptila caerulea | reverse complement strand
ACTGGAGTCTGTAGTTATCTCTTACTAAGAGCAAATACAGTAGTTCAAGTCCAGTTAATTTAAATTCTGTCTGTAAGAAGCCTTCTAATTAGTGACAATTTCATTGTTCCAACAACATGGGTATATCTCTATAATGGAAAATAATATGAGAGTGACTAATCTGGTAGGTGTTCTAGTCCCATAGTGGACTTAGAATATCAAGACCAAAAAAGGCACATAAGTAGGGGTCAGCTCAAAGGAAGCATAACCACCTATGGTGATACTTAAAGATGAAGAAATACCTGATGCATCTGTCTGAAGCATAGGGATAGACCATTTTCACTAGTACATTCTGAATTAGATTAATCACAATAAGAAAGATATTTCTGTAGCTTTAATGTAGAGTGAAATAATTTGTAGCTATTAAAATAAGATGCCATAAAATGTTAGTTTGCCATAGCAAGGACTTCAGCTGCAGACTTCTGCCCACTTTCAGATTAAGGAAACTTTTTTTGTCGTGGTTTGTTTTTTTTTGGGGGGTTTTTTTTGTTTGTTTCTTTGTTTTGTGCTCCAAAACACTATAGAAGTCCAGACGGTTCCACAATGGAGTTCACTTAATTTGATAATGAGTGACGTTCACTGAAGGTCATGTTACAGAGAAAGTATTGAAGCTGCTGCTTCATTTTTAATTTTTATTACCTTAGGGCTTCAAGCTATTCTAGTCACAGGTGCTGATTTTGGCTATGCAGAGGAAAAGCTGAATGATGCTTGGAAATTATTTATTTATTTATTCATTCATTTCATTCCACTTTAGTTGAAAAGGAAATATTTTTAATTAACTTAAGCATTCTGCTTCTTTTATTCTGACATCTTGGGATACAATTCATGCAGCTCTTGGTTATATGGAGGAATACTGTATCTGGAGTTGAACTCCAAGGATGATGTTGGCAGTCCTGTGGAGAGCTGAAAAAGTCCAAATATTTTGCATGTATAAACATGGTATTCAGGACTGTTATTTCACATAAATTGAATTGCACAGGGTCAACAAGAGTGATATTGAGTCCACTGACATATAAACAAAATTATTGACCTCCACAAAATATCCCAAATAACATAGACTTACACTGAGTAAGGCAAAATATCATTTCATAAGTTTATTTTGCACCATGAAAGATGTTACTTTCAGTTACAGTGTTTAATTTAATCAAGAAAGAAACATGAAAATGAGAATTTAGTTGCAGAGCAGTAAGATTCCATTGTTTACATACAGAATATAAAGCTATGTTTTTTGCCCTTGCCAAAATTTAAAAAAAAATTCGATAAGATAAAATGGATAAAGTTGAACTTGAATTCTTTTCAAGATCTTTGATTTTATTTAAAAAATTATAAACAACTTAGTTTTGCATGAATTTTCAAAACAATTAGTTTTTAATGCCTGTGTCTTGAGAACTTTGTAACTAGTAAATATCCTTAAATGCATCAAAGGCATTGGCAGTGTTCAGAAAGATGGAGCTTTGCCCTAACATTCATTTCCTCTGTATTCACTGTCATGAAAAGGAAAATGAATGTACTTGAAAACATTGCTACAATATACAAAATATTCAAATGTTGACATAGATTGTTTCCATTCAGTCTAAACTTGTTTTTAATATTACTGTATTTCAAGAATCAGAGAAAGTAATTTGAATTTTAATGCAAACACAACCAATCTATGAGTTTATTTGACTCTCTTTGCCTTAAATGTTTTAACATCTATTTCAAATTTTATGCTTTGAATCATTACTTTTCCTTTCATGTGAAGTGGATTTTTTTTTTTTTCTGTTTTAATGTTACTTTAAGTGCCATCCCCTCCTGCTAAGACAGTAAATTATTTGAGGAGGTGAAGAGCATGATTACAATGGTTTTGTATCTTTACATAAATATTCCAAGAAGCAGTTCTGCATATTTATATCAGTATTTAACATCAAGATCACGTGACAAGGATGTGCTCACTAGAAAATAAAGTAGAAAATAGTTCTTATACAGACCACAGATATACAAATGATGCTGGCTCTAATTTTCTAGTTCAGTAGGTCAGATCTTTCCTAGTCATAAAATCATAGGACTTCTGTCTCTGAAGCTCACTTTCTTCTTCAAGATGTCCAAGAGTTAATAGACTGGGAAAAAATTGCCTTTTGAGTATGAAGTACAGCAAAACCATTTTTTGGGGTAAAAGATAGACTGAACACAGGCAAAGACTGAACACTGCCATCAAAGCATACTGTTTTTATCCCTCCTCACTTACTGTCCTACTAATTGTACTACCACCTTCCATTCCCATCCCTGATGATTTATGGTCTTTGCTGAGGGCCTTCCAAAATATAACCCTTAGCTTTTACTTCCACTATGCTTTCTGTTCAGCCTAATTATTTACTTCCCACTCTCACCTACAGTGCCATACTCTTGAGATCAGTGTTATATTTCTCTCCTGCCCACCAGGGCCAGCATTCCTCCTGTGCCTACTCCTCTCCCCACCATGCTACTTCCAGCAGCCCTGCTTGCCTTGCTTCTCTTTCCATCCCACTTCAACACCTTGTTCAACACCTTCATCTTCTAGGACTTTTTCCTCAACAACTTGTGCTCACTTCTTCCCCCTGTGTTCTCAATACATCAGTCTTGAATCCCATAGCTGGCAAGTGATGTCCCTCAGGGGACCAGTGCTATTTACTATCTTCATTAATGATACAGAAGAAGGGATCAAGTGTACCCTCAGCATATGATGCAGTTGCCAAAACTGGTAGATGGGATGCCATCCAGAGGGACCTGGGCAAGCTCAAGAAGTGGGCTGGTGGAAATGCCCTGAGTTTTAACAGGACCAAGTGCAAGGTGCTGCTGCTGGGTCAGGGCAACCCCTGTATCAACACAGGCTGGGGGAGGAACAGATCCAGAGCAGCCCTGCCAAGAAGGACTTGGGGTGCCTGAGAGGCTGGACATGAGCAGGCAAAGTGCTCTCCCAACCCAGAATTCCAATTGTATCCTGGGCTGCATTAAGAGCAGTTGTCAGTAGGGCAAGGGAGGAGATTCTTCTCCATTGCTCCACTCTGGTGAGACCTCACATGGACCCTACAAGGAAAGGCTGAGAGAATTAGGATTGTTCAGCCTGGAAAAGAGAAAGCTTCAGAGTGACCTAATTGTGACCTTCCAGTACCTGAAGGGAATTTACAAGAAAGATGGAAAGAGACTGTTTATAAGAGCATGTAGTGATAGGACAAGGGGGGATGACTTCAAACTGAAAGAGAGTAGGTTTAGATTAGACATGATGAAGTATTTCTTTACTGTGAGGGTAGTGAGGCACTGGCACAGGTTACCCAAGACAACTTGTGGGTGCCCCATCACTAGAAGTGCTCAAGGCCAGGTTATTTCTCTTGCTCTAGTCCTGGGGTGTTTTTATTCCATAAGAGTTTACAATTTTTCTAGTAACTATGCTGATTTCCTTTTAATGCAATATATTCTCCTCTTTTAGATAAATATTCTTTCCTTGAAAGCTTTCCCCCTCCTCCCCACAGATACTATATTTCGAATATCAGCATATTTTTTCTAGTTGGGTCTGAATTTCTCTGGTCTGTATTAACAGCCTCAAAAAGTTGGTTCAATTCCATTCAAGTATTTTTATCTATCTTATGCTCAGACCTTAAACTGCATCCAAAAATGCTTTGAGACTGCAGTGGTTTTTGCAAAAATAATACTCTTAGTTATGTTACTGGTTATGCTGGACTTCTAGTTTGGAAGACCAAGCACTTATTGTGTGTGACCCTTTATATCCCTACAGAAGTGCATTATATTAATTGAAGTTAATACATAAGAATAATAAAACCAACTTTGTGATGAAACAATGCATAACTATTTCTCTTAGTGGATTATTTTTTAAAAATTTTTTTCTTCTTTGGAGAATTAACAGCATATGAAGGAGATGCAAGCAGATATAATTTAACATTGTATCACTTTAAATTTTAATTAAATAAAGAGAAAAAAGATAATCATGTGAAAGGATGTATTTCTGATGGTGATGAGGATAAAACTAGAAAATAATGGAACAAAATTAATTTTAAGCGGCCTATTAAGGATTTGTTTCATTGTTTCTTTGCAAGCAAACTTTGCAAACTCTAATTCAACAAATAAGTCAAGCTTTGCACTGGGGCGGGAGATCACTTGATAAACACACCAAGAATTTGGATATGAGCCAGAGAAATCTCCATCACCTTCTGCCATAAAGATAATAACTTGTCTCTGTAAATATGCCCTGTGCAAGAGCAACTACTTCACCAATATACACTAAAGATACATTATGCTACACTAAAGGTAGAATTTCCAAATACAATGCCCTTCCTACATATGGAATTACTAATCTAAAGCAATGGACAAGGTTTTTGAAAATTTTCACTTATACGGACGCTTGACTCCCTGGTTAAAATGTGGGAGACACTTGATTTGTTTAAACCTAAATTGGACAAATTCATGGTAAATGCTGTCAGGAAAATTAGCAAGTGACTAAAAGTGTGTTTATGTGTATTTGTATGTATAAATGTATTCATTTGTGGATGTGAGCATGTATGCCCAGTTCTAAGTATTTCAAAATTTTTCCACTTATTTCTGTGCAATTTCTAGCTCATCAAAATAAATAACTTTTTTTTTTGAGACATGACAAAATGTAATATATTTTAACATTATCTAACTGACAGAAGATTATTAAAGCTTTGGGACTTCTGTATTTTAGTCATAGGGGAGTTTTATCTTAGAATCATACAGAAAAACAGGAGAAATAAATATATGACAACAACCTGAGAGGCACTAATGAGAATGAACTAGTCAAAAGTTCTGCAAATAAATTAAAGCAATTATTATGCCAAATTTGTTGCTCGTTTCAATTTCTTCATATTAATTTTATCATCTAGATATTAAAGTGTATTTTCTTCCATCATTTTTTGGGGGAAGGGTGAGGTGTTTATTTTGGTATTGTGGTTTTTTAATTAGCATATATCACTGTGCAACAGTGGCTTGTGCACTAGGCCCTTATGACATTTTAAATTCCACCTCGTATTTGTAAGTACGGTCTCGTATTTGTAAGTACACGAGTCTGATGACTCTGCCACTGGGAAATGCTTACTCTCATTCAAAAAAAATCAATTAGTTGAGCCTTGTACTTATGGTGAACTCCTGTCAGATCTTTTGACTTGGAGGAATTGGATTGCAAAATGCCTTCCAGCACTTTATATGATACCTTGACTGGACTTTTATTCTATCATCCATCGGTAATAATAAACTTAATTTATGCTTAATTAGTCATGACATTTTATCTTGTCTGGACAGAAACAACTGTTTAACTATCTCCAAAGAGTGACTGTTGAGAGAGATGAGTTGTTCTGAGAGACCTAGGATGAAGTATCCAGGGAGATATTATTGCAGGATTTCTATACTTAAAGAGGGCTTATAAGATGGGGATAGAGTTTTTAATAGGAACTGTAGTGATAAGACAAGAGGTGCGAGTTTTAAGCTAAAAATTTTTAACAATGAGTGTGGTGAAACAAAACTACAGAAGTTTGCAAAGAGGTTGCAGATGGTCCAACCTTGGAAACATGCAAGGTCAGATTGAATAGGGCTTTGAGTAACCTGGTGCAGTTAAAGATATCTCTGCTCATTGCAGGTGGTTGAAACGAAAAGGTTTTTATGGTCCCTTGCAACCCAAATCATTCTAAGATTCTACAATTCTAAGAGTAAAACCTAGTTATTTCAAATTTATGTGCTTCTGAGATAGCTTTGTGCTGAAGTGAGTGATAAAAAAGCTACCTGAGACCTCACCAGTGAGGGGAGTCTCTCAGCTGTCCCGTATCAAAGACTGCCACCAAGCCTAAGGAGAATATTGACTTCCTCACTACACCTCTGACTAAGGAAGGAGAAACTGTTCACCATAGGTAGAAGAAAATCAATAGAATTTTTTTGGCTGTGATATCTTAGATGTCTTGAGGAGAAAGGATTTCTTATTTATTTCTCTGTATTAGAAGCCAGAACTGAACTAGATATTCAGTCTGAAACCTATTACATATAACCAGTGTAGAGTATGATTCATGTAAACTTAGGTATCTGCTGTCACTTGAGATGCTCTATGATTTCCTACCTGTCTTCTGTCTGATGTCTGTGTTTAAGGAGCTCTAACAGATATGGAAAAAGGCATGAGTAACATAATCTAATGCCATCTTCAAGTTACATGAAACAAGGCAACAGAAAATCTGAAAACACAGTAGAGCAGAGAAGACCATGTTCCTCCCATTGTTTGGAACTCCCAGGATCTCTTCTTCCCTGCTTTTGTTCAGATTAGGCCCAGTATAAATAGTTTGAGTTGGAAGAGTCCTTTTTTTGGTCATCTAGTCCGACTCCTCTGTAATGAACAGTGACAACTTCAACTAGATCTGTTATATGACTAAATATCTTCGCAAAATATATATATCTGCTTTTACACTATGTAAAATATAAAAAAATATGTTAGTCTATGGAGTAAAATACAATGGGAACATCAGAAAAAAGTAAACGTAACTATATGAGTAAGTTGCAGACAGAGAATGTTACAAGTTGCTAATTTGTAATGTGAAGCTACTACCACAATGATCAGCATGAATATTTTTTAAGATACATTGAGTTCAGGGATCATTTATTTTATGGCATGCGAGTTTCATGAAGATTCCTTTGCCTCTTCCTTTCATCTTGTGGAATGTACAACTTTAAAATGTTATTTCATTATTACTGGTTCTTATCAACTTATTTAGTGTTTCTCGCATCACATACACAAAAAAATCCCTCAGAAGCTCAGCTTTTGTTTTTCCATTCTACCTTTGTATTGTCTTACTCAGAAAACAAACAAATGCAGAAGATATATAAGAAATAATTAAATAACAGAACCCTATCTGGACTTCAGTCCCAAGGGCTCAGTCCAGCGTCTGAAAATATTTTATTTCACTCCAAACAAGAACTACTGTGCTAATCCCCCTGGAATGCAGCATTTATTACTTACCTGGCAGGTGTGAAGCATTGCATTGTAAACGGATTATCTCCCCCTCCTCTCCACCTCCCGCTTTGTTCAGGCAAAGTAGGAGAGGGGAAGGAGGAGATAATCCTCTTCAAATGGAGTATTTATTACCTTAGATGTAGGCCCAAAGTGCTGCTTTCTGAATGGGAGTTAGCACAGGAGCATCTGCTTATACAAGTGATAAACTCCATTGTAAACAAACTAAAGCTTCATACTAATCTGACCACTGCCTTCTTGAGAAAGTTCAAAACTTTTTACTGCTCTTCACAATAGTTGCCTGATATTCAAGACACATCCTTACTATCAGGTTATTGGTATTGGGAATTTTGGGTAATAGATATAACTAGTTAGAGTGGTTGTAAAGCAAAGTTGTAAGGGTTTTTTTTGTTTTGTTTTTGTTTTTAGTTCCTTTTTCTTGTTTTGTTTGTTTGGTTTTGGTTTGGTTTTTGTTTGTTTTTTTAATTTTAAGCTTTCAGAGTTAGGTCTGCCAAAAATATCTATCTAACCCCTGGCAGAGATTAGGGTTGGATGAATTTTCTCATTTCAAGAGCATCAGTTCTACTTTCTGTTTCACAGACAACTGCCTTTGTCATCAATACTCCATGTTGTGTTTGTGACATTTGTGAACATATTCTCAACCCTTACCAAGTCCATTTATTTAGAAGAAAAACAACATGTAGCCCTAAAGATACAATGTAAAACTTAAAAGAAAAAAAAAGAAAAGGTTTTGTTTGAAAAAGAATTTTCTTCAGAGAGCTTATATTTTAGGGTTTTATGATACATTGTGCAGCCACATAAAGTTCGCACTCCAGGGACACAGAGTGAACTTCATACTTCTGGTTCTCTGGGTGTAGCCAAGTTACCAAATCATACATTCAGAGTGACTTCATCACATTCAGAGCATGCACAGATCAATAAAAGTTTGTGGCATCCATGATGATTTAAAAAATGATAGAACTTCACAACTTGTTCTGTGCTCTAGAGCATATCAGAAGTTTTGGCATATTTCATTCAAAGCAGAGAACGAAAGAATAAGCTGGGAAATAAATATTGAAGCCTAAGTCTACAGATGTGGTCTTCTAAAACAGTTTAACTCTTACTGTTGTTTTTCCTCTCTATATATGGCTGCCCCTTCCAGGCTCCAGCTTCTTTAGCACTTTGTTATTCCAGCCCCAGGTGGTCACTACAGATCTGCTGTAGGAGCTTTTCTTGTGCTTGATTTCAGTCAGAATCAGCTATGTCAGTGCTGGGCCATGGCAGTCTGGGTCATCCTAAATCAACCTTGCTTGCACCCTTCCTCTGGATCCTACCATGCAGTTCTCTCCACCCTTTTTTACTCTTCTTTACTCTGTTTTACTCTGGTTTTACTCTGCACTTATTCTGAACTTGTTTGGTTTGACAGAATGTAAAGATAAAGGAAAACAATATCACACAAATGTTGAGTAACAACACAAGAACAGAGAAGGCCCATGTTGCCCACAGGGCAAGAGACAGAAATGCACTCAAGTGGTTCCCATTTCGTCAGTCTTCTTTTGCATGTGACTTAAGCCAAAATTGCTGAAATTTTCTCTTCTGGAACTGGAAGAGAAGAGCAACAAGCTTGCCCTCCTTCTTGGAGCAGACAGAATAACAACTATGATAACACCAAAGGCTGTGTTTTACAATTATAATATTTATATCAAGACATGAAAGAGCAATGATTGGTACAAGCAGGTGGCAAAATATTCTAATAAAAATTGATCTTTGAAGCAAAGAGGTTGATAATTCTGTGGAAGAAACTTGGAGGAACACAGCTGATAAATGTAAGGCAATGCTCATGTAGCTTCATGCATTTCATTGGGTCCTAAAATTTCCTACAAGATATTCATTATATCTGTTTTGCCAGAAGAATTCTTCAAGGAAAATTCTATCATTCTGTATGTTCGTGTACAAATTAAGCTGCAGGAGCAGGTTTGCCAATAAGGAAATTGGTACAGTGTCTGATATGCACTTAACCTTGTCTTCACTACAGAAAGTCAAAGGGCAAAATACTAACACGTCTACTCCTATTTTTAACTGTCATTCAGATGCATGAAATTCAAACAACACAGCAGGTGTTTCCAGAATAAGAAGAAACAAAAAAAAAAGAAAATTACCACACAGACAGTATTTCCTTGTACTTATGCCAGTTGGCAATGTAGATACTTGGTTAGACTGACAGTGATTAAATCACTCTCTTGGGCAGAACCTTTGATATTTTATACTTCTCTTATCTCCCTTAACTGTGAAAACTTATGTGTCAGACTTGCTTCTATTATTTTTCTTTTGAGAGATTTTCTAATTCGTTCGCAGCACCATCAGCTTTTCAAGTTTCCTGTTTGCCTTTATATTCAGCCATGATGACATGTTGCAGAAGAGAATTGAGGATAAATAGCTTGCCTAGTACTGAAGTGCCTGAACACCCATTTTATTCCAGAAATGTTGTTACTCTCTGCCTGTGCAGACTTTTTATTCAGTTCTGAGAAAAACCTCCTCCAAGCTAATTTATGTTTGCACCAATTTGTTTTGTGCAATACAGAATGTTCTTGAGAAAAATATTTATCCAAAGTGTGCTTCTCTGAAGAACAAAAACATTCAAGATGCTAGCATGGGTAATGCAAAAATAGGTTAGGATGCATGCCATTGCATTCATAATGCAAATACACATCTAGGTTTTATGTATAGGACCTTAAGTTCTGCATTTTGCTTGGTCATACTCTCTGCTTGAATGACAAGGTGATTCAGTGCTGAGAGGATACTGTTTGAATTCTTTATTCTTTTCTTCCATTTTCCTTTTTTAAAAAATTCAACAGACTAGATATTGTTCCAGGGAATTATGGGTAACTGAGTACTGTTCATTAGACTTTGAGTCGAAGTTTTTTGGATCTGTATATTTCATTAGTGTATTATTCCCTATTTATTCACTCACTAGTCTCTTGCTAAGAAATTTTTCAGGCAGTAAAAGAACAGAAACAGCATAGGATCAGTTGAATTGCACAGCCAATATAAGCTATCTGTCATCTCTCTATAACATATTCAGAGCACTCAGAAAATACTTATGAATTCTAAGTATGCTAACAGCCAATCTGCATGCCTCATAAATGTTTCTCAAATTAATGAAAAACCAACATTTGTCAAATTTTTCTTTGATGAGTGTTATTCAGCTTGTACTTGTTTCTTCTCCAGCCTATGATTTTTTCCTCGCCTGTCAAGGGAAAAGGAAATAGCTATAAGATCTGAACCAAATAATTAAGGATGCCAGAGGATCTTGTTATATAACTGTATTTAACATCAGCGTTGGTAGGTCATTTTGTATTCATTTTCAGTCAACACACAATGTCTTTATGGACTAAAATATCGGTGTTTTAACAATTGAAGTTATTATGAAGTATCTTTTTAAAAGCAGACTGACATACACTGATATTATGTAGATTTTAGTGACTTCTAGGTGTACAAATTTTTTTAAGAAAGCCAATAAGCAGATTCCTGGCATGTAGTTTGTACTGAGTTAATTTAAATACTTCTAAATAACCTGTCTTTTGTGGGTTTTTTCTGACATAAAAAATTACCTAAGACAGTAACTACGAATCATCTCTGAGTCTTCCTAATTAGAACATAAACCCTATTTTTTCACCCTGGACACTATTACTCTAGTATGGTGTAATCAGCTTAAGTACTATGGAATCCACTACAGTTTGCAGAAGATTCTAGTAAAAGAAAAACTTAGATGTGCTTGACTGTATGGTGTGGGTGTTATAGTATATACTATGGCAAATGACTTTGGAATGGGATAATGAAAATATAAAGATCTAAACTGCAGAGGGGGTTTTTGTTCTCCTTTACACCTTCTTTTTTAGTTTATTGCTGCCTATTATCTGTTTAAAAAGGAGAATGCAGGGGAGAGAAATGGGCAAATAACCTTAATCTACTACCAGAGTGAAGGTGATCACATTTTGTTCAGTTTAAAATACTAGTCAGTAATTTGCTTATGTAGGTCTATTGCAAAGAATGGCTGATAGAATTTTTTCATTTAAGATTTATTAAAAAGCAAATTCTAGGGTATTTTTTCAGATTTCCACAGAAAAAGTGTTTTAGGTGATCATTGTATTTTGCTTGATTTCTTAGCACCTGATGCATTTCTCATACAAAATTCAATCAATAATCATCCAACATGCATTTGGTATTCATTCTATACTATTGTTCTTATTATTTCAACACAGAAAAAAAATCCTTCCATGTTTCATTGCAGAGGATTTTAGTCTGACTCTAAATGAAAAGTAGCTAAAGGAAAAGCAAATCCTTAGTCATCCTGGTGTCACAGCAGCACCAGAAATGAAAATGAATGGGCTACAACTAGATTGCTTCAGTGGAAAACAGATGAATAAAACTTGACTGGATGCTTTATGAAGACTGGAGCATTCATTTATTTATCTGTAAAAGTATCATAGTAAGAAATGCATCTACAGAGTTGCAAAATGAAAAAGTATCTTTATGTCCTTAATGACCTATTTGGCAATATGGTTTCTTTAACTCTTTTCAGTATATGAAAACAAAGTAATTTTTAGTATGGCCATACTAAAGCTATGCATCACATTCATGACTACAGCTATGCATCACATTCATGACAAATATGACAACAGCAAAGCAATTTTTTCTGTAAGAATCATGCACATAGTGAGATCAAGGAAGATGGCAGATGAAGTGGGATTTTTTGTTGAGATACACCCAATCTAAATACACAAGCACAATTTTTATGGTTTAAAAATACGGTGGAATGAACAGGACTATTAAGATTACCAGACAGAGGAGATATTTGCCTTCTGACATCTGGCTTTTTCAATGCAACACACTTTTAGAAGGATCTCTGCTGCTTTATCTATAGAAACAGAGAACTTCATATGAATTCATATAAATTTTGTCTTTCCTGCTCTAAAAATCTTTCTCTGCACTGTCATCCTCTTACTCAGCTAAAAGAAGTTCAATCAAATCAAGTAGGGTTGAAGGACAGAAAAATGGGTAAAGGATGTTTATCAGAACTGAGTTGGCAATGAAACTCAAATGTGATATCTAGAAAAGCAACAAATTTGCTAAACTGAATTATATAGTCATCTGAAACTGATAAAGGCAAGTGACTGAGGTTACCTTAAAGTACCTCTTGGCCAGACTTTTCTGATTTTTATAGTACGTATTAAAGAAAATAACAGCAATTATTTTTCAGCTCAGGAATTATCAGCAGCTCTTTTGCAGCTCTAAAATTATAGACTTGTTTATCAGGAGAGCAATATGCAAATGTGAAATATATTAAATGTTTCTTCCTTCTTGTGAAAATAGTTATGTAGTAAGGATGTCCTTCAAATATCTTCTGAACTAGGATTCCTGAGCTATTCATTTATACCAAAGCCTAGTTCCGAACTGAGAAGAAAGGAATACGTAATATGAAGATCAATTCAGAATGGTTCAAGTAAAGAGCTGAAGAATAGAAATAAAAGAAGGAAAATCAACTTTATGTACCTGTTGAAATTTTGCAAACCAGGTCTTCATCCTAGGGTGGTTTGCTGTGGCATACTGCACTTACTTCATAAGACCTACTTTTACATCCATAGGGGAGGTGTAGGAGGACCAGGAGATGTCTTCCTGCAGCATCTGGAACAGACAGTTAATTATAGTTACCAGCCAGTGGTGCCACCCTCGAGAATGACTCTGATCTTGACAACCAATATTTACTACTAAGAAGGTCATTCTACCTTTCATCAAATTGCAAAAGCTTAGATAGGGGAAAAAATGTTTCTAAGTAGACTGATTTCAAAGTATTAACAATTAAGGAGATATCATAATTACCACACTTTCAGTGTGTACAGAAAATTGAATCTTTATAGTGGTTCCCGTGCTTTTCTCTTTTCTCTTGGTCATTTCCAGTGAAATAAAATGTACTTGGACTAATACTGATATTCCCAGTCCAAGATTTCTCTGAGGAGTTTTCTAGAGGAGTGGGAATATAGCTACCTGTTATCTGGGTGATAGTCTCCTTTTGCTTAGCATGTTTAACTAGTCCTAAAAGAACTTTGAGAATAGTACTTTGTATATCGGCTAATATAAAATTATCTGCTGGGAGATGAATCTCTGGATATTGCGTTTTAATTTTGTAACCAAGAGATGAATACTACCTAGCCCATAAACACAAATGAATCCTTTGAAGAGTTGCTTACTGTTACTATGTACTATTAGAGTCCACATGAATAAATAATCCCACCAGAGACTTCATCATTTCCCAACTGATTGCGAAGAACTAAATCAACTTCTTCCAGCAAGACAGGCTTAGGGAATGTTTACAGCTGCCTTGGACCCAGCCATATCATTTCTCCAGGTGCTAGTGTTAGGTTTTGATTTGCTGCTGGTAAGGAAGCTTAGGAAAAACCTTTTGGGAAGTGGGGGGGGAATGGTTGGGAAAGAGCACAAGAAAAATCCTGGGCACCTTGCAGGTGTTGATTCACAGTCACAGAGGCGCATGCATATGCATAACCACAGGCTCCCACTGATCAGAGCAGGGGTGCACTCCATGCTCCCTTTTCTGTAGCAGGGCCTATTCTGATAGGATAAGGGGTAACAGTTTTAAATTAAAAAAGAATAGATTCAGACTAGATATGAGGGAAAAAAAATTATGATTAGATGGTGAAGCACTGGCACAGTTTGCCCAGATAGGGTGTAGGTGCCCAGTCTCTGGAAAGAGGTCAGGTTGGATGGGACACTTAACAACCAGATCTAGTTGAAGGTGTCCTCACTTATTGTGGATGGATTTTGCTGCAAAACAGAAATGGGAGGGGAAAAATCTCCCTTATTTTTTTACTGCTTTTGATCCTTCTTCATTCTACATTTTTTATAGTACCATAGATTTAAATATGTAGCAGTGGCCAGCATAACATCAATTAATCTTAGAGGAAATGATGAGCAGGTTTTTAATCCTCTGGCTTTGCCTTTTTCCCTCTTGGTGACAAAAAATAAGCCCTTGTTTCTGCATCCCCAGATCAGCATTGTTCAAAAAGAAAAAATGGGAGAAAAAGGTTGTTTATTTGTGCCTGGAAAAGATTAAAGTGTTCAAACATTTTAAAAAAGCACTTGAATACAGAACCATGACCCTCCATTAGGCCTCATACAAGATAATTGTGAAGAGTGAATATTTCTCTGACTACATGGACTGACACTTTAGAGATTTTTTCATATGTTGTTTCCCTTCCTTTTTTGCAAAAAAACAAGTTTTGATGAAAAGCAGATGTAGATCTGCAACAGAAAGGAAGCGACAAATTACATGTCAGTCATAAATGGAAAGAATACTAAGCCCATCAATTTTATAAGCCCATCATGTATATAAAGATAGCTAAAGATGTGTGCTATAACAGGGAAAATTATCCATATCTCAGGTTCTACAATAATAAAAAAATTAAAGTCAGCAAGTTTTTTCATTACAGTTTCTGTGATTCCAAATGATTGTCTAAAATTTTTAGATTAAAAAGGAAAAAAAACTAGATTCTGAATTTCTCTAGGGGGAAAAAAAAGAGGCAGGAATATGATTCCCAGTTATCATCTCTTTTTCTGAAAAAAAAAAAAAAAAAGGGGGTGGGGGGAAGCAAAAGGAAAAAAACCCTCTCAGATTAAAATTAACAGTGAATACTGAAAAATGTGATGATATGGCTGCAGCAAACATATGACTTCCAAAAGAGTAGAGTATAAAAATTCAATTTCTCCGTGAAAAAAAAAAAAAAAGGGGGGGGGGGGAAGCAAAAGGAAAAAAACCCTCTCAGATTAAAATTCACAGTGAATACTGAAAAATGTGAGGATATGGCTGCAGCAAACATATGACTTCCAAAAGAGTAGAGTATAAAAATTCAATTTCTCCATGGGAAAAAAAAAAAACTGTAGCTAGGCAAAATTAGGTGTTCCTCAGCTTAGAGAGCTCTGGCTTCAGTTCCCATTAAACTGGTCTCCAGTGAGAGGTAACCTTAAGTAGTTGGCATGATTCTATGTTCCTTCCTGTTCACAAGCTTAAGAGTTCAAGTAGAAGAAACTGATGACCAAAGAGATGAATTCCATGTAATAGCTACATCTGAGTATTCATTTGCAAATATATGATTAACCAAGATACAAATGGAATGCTTTATTTCAATGAGTTTGAATGGGATTTTCCATAAAAAGACTTGAGACTTCTCAAATATTCCTTTATTTTTGTAATGGATCCAACCAATGTGAAAATTTCAACTACATTGTCAGTCAAAATGCAAGCCAAGATATTCCCTAATCCATGGAAAACAGGCCTATGAAGATCCATATGAAACTCTGTGGAGAGATGAGACAACTTCAGGCAGCAAGGTAATTAGATACAAGCAGTTTTTTACAATAATACCATGCTGTTTACAGAGACTACTGTTCAGTAGCTATTATTTTTCTGGTTAAGTTGCAGTTTCTATCTTTTTTTCTAACATAAAGAGCATAGATGAGGGTCACTAATAGGGCAGAACAGAAATGTCTTTGATGTGATTTAATCTCCACCTCCTTGTGACCTTCGTTTTTATGACAGAATAGGCCATAGTAGTGCCACATAATTCCATTAGCCATCCTTTCTAAGCTGAATAAAATAAAATTATCAAAAAGGGCAGAAATATCACCCTGTTATGTAGCGTTATTGTAAGAGGTATAGAGGTATATGAGATGTATTATTGGAGCACAAAAATAAAATTTAAAAAATCACAGAATATTCTGAGTTGGAAGGGGCCCATGAGGATCGTCAAGCCCAAATCTGAAATGTAAGGCCCATACAGGGATTGAACTGACAGCCTTGGTTTTACAAGCACACTGCTCTGCCCAGCTGGTCTACAGCAGTTCATATGATGAACTGCATCTCAAAAATTTAACAGAAGCATTTTTCCGGTTCTTTGGAAAGGTAAAAAGTACTGTTTTGCCAAAGACTTACACACCTGTTTTTACTGGTTAACTGCCAAAATAAGAGAAAGGTCAAAGATTCCAAGAAAAATCTGATTTTTTTACTCATTTGCTGTTAAAATACCATGCAGTAAGATGTACTCACTTGCATGATTACATTATGCTCTAAAGAAAGCCTATAGTCAGTTCCTCTTCACATGAACTGGTAAAGAGTTCTGTTTTATGAGGCACTTTTTTCTCATCACTCATGTGCCGATGAAGTACTAACCAGACATTTGGGAATCATCTCTGTTAAATATTAAGAGGATTATAAAAGTGTGATATGGGCATTAAGGTGCCTAAATTAGTTCAAACTTAGTAAAATTAATGAGATTTTCTGGAACTCCCCATTGTATACAATGCACACATTTGAGATTTTTACTGGGTGGCAGATATTGCAATGAGTCTACACTATCCTTCTGCCTATCAGTTTATCTTTGTCTGTATATAAAGCTGATACACACATTTAATAGTTTATTGTTCTGTACCTTGTTACCTAATTTTTATCTAATGCCATAGTGATTGCTGTGTTTATCTTGGATCACCTCTCTATTTTTGTTCATTGACAAACGAATCTAAAGATGCATCTTTTGTTCATTCTTCACATTTGATATTGTGGCAGTTGCAGTCTCTGTTAAGTGGCTGTCTGTTTTCCAGACAGATATAATAGAACCTGATGGGATAAATAAAGCCATTTTAGCTGGAACTAGTCTCTGATCAGGGAATATGTTGTGAAAATGCTTGAAAAATCTCCATCTTCTGAAGAAGAAATCAAATGCAGCCTTCAAAGCTGATGAGATAAAAAAAAAACAGAATCAGGAAAACAACAGGCAGAAGATGGAATTTATGAAAACTTAACAAGTATATTTATTTCAAATTATAATGAGAGTGGAGAATAAAATTTGGCCTCATAATAATATTTCTAGCAGCCTTGGAGCAGGTCTTCAAAAATACAAACATTTTCATGGTTTCTGAGAATCTTCACAAAGTTGCAAAAGATATATTTTTAAAACAGTTACACAGCCCAGAAGCAGGACACGTACACACATGTGCATCCATTTTCTTTTGACTTTAGTGCTTCTACACAGTGGGGAACACTGAATAATTCTATACAGTCTGAGTCAGTTTGCATTTCTCAATACAAACTCTGACATACAGAAAGATGTTTTTCTTTCTTGTATTCTTTATATAGAGAAAGTTTCAAGTCGCGCATTTATAGAGGGATCAAACGGTGCTGTAAGGTAATATTTACCTGGTAAAAAATATCTTCCACTGGACAGAATGGTTACATGGCAATACAAAGTGCAAGTGCCTCTACTGCCTGAAGCTTATCCTAATGTTATCCTAAATGCAAACTCACAAGCATTAACTGAACCAGTTGAAGGGGCCTCAGCACTTACAACTGATACTTTAACATTTGCAAGATCGAGTGATATGGGTGAATTTTGAGCTATAAAGGGAAATACATATTTCATTAGCTTAACTAATTATTATAGGTCATATTTTGGAAAGTTAGCCAAAAGACTAACTTTTATCGGTTGTGTCTTGCTAGTAATGCCTACTATATCTGCAATTTTATGAACATTACTGTATTAAGTGTACATCAATAATCAAAACATGCAATAATGGCTTTCTCCTTAAATTATCTGTGATGCTGGTATTTCCAGCCACACATACAGCCCCATCTGCTCTGCCTCTTGCAAACACAGATACAGATTCTGAAACGGTCCCAGAAATGTGGGTCAGACCAGTTCTGTGCCTGTGATACCTTTCAAAGATCCAAAATAGAAGTTAGAGATATGAATCAGCCATTAACTCTTTTCATTTTTTATAGACACTGCAATACAAAGGGCGGTTAAATACAGAGTTCTATTTCTGAAGTCTGTTACAGATGAACATTTTACCCTTTTTCTTATGTATTGGGAACTTAGGTTTTGAGTTTTTCTAGCAGATGATCTGAAAGAGGTCAGCTTGTTTACCAAGAGAAGTGACAAGTTCCTCAAATTCTGGAGATATATAATGATGTTTCATTTCCTCTGCTTAAATCCTACTTTTGACCTTTGGAAAGATAGTTGCATTTTCCTAGTGTAAGTCGCAAATTTTCAAAAATTCTATTTGGTCGCTAATAAAAATAAAGTTAAAAGGTTAGGAAAGCAATTCCTGTCATTTTATTATAAACCTGGATTACATTGCATGTTGTAACTCAATTATCTGAGGAATCTGTAAAGGTCTTAGTGGGAAAATTACATTTGTGACTTCACAGAGACTATTGCTGAGTACTGAGAGATAGGATAGCAATGTATCTACCCTAATAGACATGCAAGTGAAAACATTGCCTAAGCTTTTTCTCTTAAATATCTTGATTTTATACAGTTACTCTGCATTGTTCTTTCCTCATGGTACCACTTCAGTAAACAGAAAGAAGTATACAATGTGGGTAAGACTGAGTATACAGAGAAGACTAAAAAAGGAAATGTAGCCATCAAATTTTCTATAAGTCCTCAGGGAAGTAGATGGCCATTATAACCTTGACTGTACCAATTTTCTTCAGAGCCATTATTCTGTTTCTTTGCAGAACTAGATTTTGAAATTGATAGAACCATATTTTTAGAGATGCAACTTTAACGTTTGGACAAACTACTGATGTATTGCAACTCAAAAAAACCCTACGATCTTGACTGTATATCTGATGTAACCATAGAGCAGGAGAAGAAAAATCACCAGGGCAAAACAGTTCATGGAAAAGAGAGATGAACTCTGTGTTTTTAATTCAACTGAAAAGACATTTTAAGGAACTCAGAAACAAAACAGGAGAAAAACCCCAACAACTCTAAGTAAACTGATCACAGGATATTTGTAATCTATATTTAATATAATTATACTTGTAATCACTTGACATTCATGACCCTAATAGGCGTAGGAATATTCTTCCTACTATTTCTAATGAAGTCTGCCCTGAAGTAGTTGTATTGATGTCAGCTTCAAGATGAGTCAGTGAAGTGATGAGAAAGTCATGAAACAGCCAATTTGAAAGGCAGGATCCAGGAAATCCAAGCCTTTGGTTTGATAGCTCTAATTCGGCTGTCATGTAATAACCAATCAATAACCTTCTGCAAGGATAAAAAAAAATAAAGGTTTTCAACCTTAAATTGTAATTAACGACATTTCCAAGTGCAGATACCACTAGAATAAACAAGCAATACCTTTTAAAAAAAGAAATCTTGGTTTATTTTCATACACCAAGCAAATTTTATGCATACAGATCTCATTTCTTTACCGCTTTGCTCCTAGAAATGTGAACATTTCCTTTGCACATGGAAATGTTCATAGTAGCAGCTTATTGTAATTGCTGACTTTGGCTCTAGCATAGAAAGTAATAAAATACGGGCCTAGCTGGGAGTGTGAAGATAGCAAGTATGTGTATTCACAAATGGAATCAGGCAGGAAAGCAAATCATTCTTTCAATAATCTCCTAGATATTCAGTGATTGTAGTATACCTTTTATGTTTGTAAGCATTAAATTTACATAACCTTCAAAATAAAGCACACTTCCTGCTTCAGAAATGCTACATTTTCATTTTCAAGTTTGACAGGTCTCCTAGGACCTGTCTTAGTTTGGAATTGTCATCTTCTAGGCCTGCCATCAGCTTCACAAAACAGTTATGCTGGAGCTAGAAATCTGAGCTTGGGTTTTCAGTGATTATAAGTATATTCTTAAATATGTAAAGTTTGTTATAGACTGTAAAGAAAGTTTCATGATTTGCTCCTCTAAAGAAATTCTTCAATAAACTAACAAAACTTTAAAGAAATATTAATCTCTAGAAGCTGTGAAATTCAAATATTAAGAATATGACTTCGTCTTAAAATAAATTCTCTATTTACCCATTCTTATCTCTGTAGCCAGATGACGTCTATACCACAATTTACCAATGAACATATTCATACAAGGAATGGCATGTTTTCAGTTCTGAAACTCAAAGAGTAACTCATTCTCCATTAGCTGAAGAACACCCTTTAAACTGGATTTTTATGTACTACTCACCAAAAATATTGTAATAAATTCTATGTAATTCCTAACTTGGCAATTAGTTTATAGGAAATACTGACTTTAAGCACAAGAAAATGTGACCTTCAAAAAGCTGAAAAATATAGATGTGACATGAATTTATATATTTATCTGTGTTTTGAAAAAGAATATATTCATAGCTTTATAAATAATGATAAATAGTTAAAGGAAGACTGAGATGCACAAACTGAAGATTTCTAAAACAATATCTCAGGTCTCTACTTTTCAGGATTTTGAAATTTGATGTAAATTATGAATATGTATGAACTCCTTTTTACTTTTAGTCATTCATAAAAAAGTCATGAGTTAATATCCAGCTTTGATTAAACAATAGTATGCTGAACAGATATATTGTTCTAAGCAGTAATTATTATGTAAACAAAGAAATGCCACCTCTTGACTAGTTACAGTAGTTGTTTGCATTGCCATTGTCTTGATTAAAATGAATATACTGCATGTAACCACAGGCATTTGCACAACCCACAAAAGTGTTTATATCAGAGACCTGTGTAAATGAAAGAATCTGAAGATATCTGAAAGTCTTTTGAGGGAAAAAAAACCTTTAAAACGACTTAATTATAGCTCAAAGGTTCTTTTGTGGTTTCTCCAGAGTGTCTGGGGAGAAAATGTAAAAGCATTTTCCAGTTGCTCCAGATTCTGCTTTCCCAGGCCTCTTTTGCTAGGGCCAAATTGCTGCATCGCCTCTGACAGTGACCTTACATAACACAACAGAGTTTGGTTTGTTTCTGTGCACTTGGCTGGAGTGCTCCCACCATGCATCATATCAGCACCGAGCTGGGCTTTGGACTGGGCATGTTCAAGGATTCCTCTGTTTGGGATTGCTTAGAGCCTGGCACGAAACATCAGTTGGACAGAAACAAAATAGATAACATTCAGCTCAGCTGAAAAGTTTAGATCCTATTTCTAGTATACAGACTAGCCTTCGACATCCTATCTTCATCCAATTCCTGGATGCAGAAATGGTTGAGTAGCTGCAGTCACATCAACGGCAGCGCAGCGTCTCTGAGCAGCAAGCGCCCAAAGGCCACTGATTAGACTGGTAGTAATGGTATTATTTTGGGAAGTCATGAAAAGCCAAGAGTATATTCATGATTTTGAACTTAGGAAAATTAAGACTAGGGTAATATTTAAGAGCTGTTTCCTCAGGCGAGTTCAACTGTGTGCTTACATACACTTCATTTGGAACAACATCTCCTTCGTCTATTTAGAGATTTTATAGCTACACTCAAGAACTACAATTTATTGACAAAGTGTGGTGATCCATAAATTGAATTTTACAATGATAGAATGTTTGTCTTGAGACACAGCAAAGAGAGTACTTACTGACTTCTCGCCTGTAACCAGTTGTGTTCTTTTCTGTGAGTGCTTTTGACAGGTACAATATTGAGCCTGAAGTGATAAAATTTTGTCAATAAATGCATAATTTACACAGTGCAAACTTGTTTTTGTGTCTCTACCCATTGTATAAAGAGAATTCTTGTTTTAAAAGCTCTAACTCAGTATGTTTGAATAAAATATCACAGAAAAATTGTTTTATTGGATTGCTACATTGACACACTGTATTCCTTAGTTATTTAAAGCTTGGTAACAAGTTAAAAGATTCAATAACACAAAGGTGATCCTTTACAAGTAAAACAATTCATTCCACACTGCCAACATTTCAGAACTCTGAAATGCCCACAGGGCCTTCTTTGTCTTCCATTTATTCAAGGACTCACATATTTCTATATCATGCAGTAAATACTGTTGTAAATGAGATACACTGAAGGTCGGAAAGAACTGAGTTCCAGGTCTAAGCCTTACTAATGCAACCATGTGGATCTGACTGATTCTTTTTTTATTCTGGAAACACTCTAGCCAAGTCTGTCAGTATTTCACAGGAAAAAACTGACAACATACATTTACTATGATGTGTTTTATGTATTATTAGGTATATGCTGGGACAGCTTTTTTTTATATATACGTTATTTGGTTAAATAGATACTGTTATATTCAGAGCTTTCTTCTAGACAAATATCCAATAATGTCACAAATATCTTTAAGGGAGCATGACATCATGTTTTACTGGATCTCCATTTTCTTATCTGATATTCTGTGTCACTGGCAAGATTATCACTATCCCAGTTTATTTCCACTATTGAAGTGCTCAGGCCTGAACCTTGCCAGCTGAGTTCTTATCTGATTATCAAGGCTTGAAGGTTTTTTTTTGAATGTTAGTAATTTATCTCACTGCAGACAGAGCTTCCAAACTGTGAATCTTCCTATATTTGACTCCTACAGAGGTAAATTATCTCCAGCTTTGGCTGACTTTCAAACTGAGAAAACGTTTAGTAAGTTTGAGACAAAACAGCCCTTCTTCAGGATGCAAACCAATTTCCAATGGCTCTTACAGCTAATTGATCTTGTCGTGTAACTGTTTTGCTATTACAGTTTCTAGAGTGTAATTGCATAAAGGAATTTGGAGATATTTTTCATGATTTTGAAGAGGAAGCTGCTTTTTCACAAGTTTTTTTGCCAGTTCATAAAAACATTTCTGTTTAGCATTATATTCCCTTTTTCACCATATGTCACTTCAATTTCTTCCTGAAGTGCACTGCTTTGTTGTAATGAGCTATTACTTTGTTTAATACATATATTTTTATTAATGCCTGCAAAATTAAGACATAAAATATATATTAAAAAATGTTTTAGAAGTACTAGAACAATCAGTGCAGGTGAGGGAAAACTCACATATTGAAAATATTCAAGTGGGAAAATTTCACAGACATATTTTACCCTGTATAGGTGTAGCTGAGTAAAAATTTGAAAAAACCCCAAAACATTCCAAGAAGTTGATTAATACTTTATTTCTCTCTTTCCTTGTTATAAAAAAAAAGCAGTAACAGTAGCATTTATACAATATTGTGTTTAGATCACTTCCTGTAGGTCAAGCATATATTCACACTGATTTAATGTATTTGAAGGTTGTTTTGAACAAGAATGAGAGGTACAGACTTTCTGGATCTGAATAAGAAAAATCCAACAAATGGACTAACTAAATAGTTGTCATAAAAACAAAGAGCAAGACATATAAGAACAAAGAAGTCGTAAGAACAAAGAGTAAGACAGATAATAAGTAAATCTTACTTCCTTTCAGATGAGAGGAACCCTGCTTTCCTGCATTGTCAGATAGGCCCTAGACAGAGCTTCCCATGGGAAGACCTGCCTGGGGTGGAAAGTTCCTCCTTTCTGGTTCTTTGATCTATTACATGATTTCTATTTCGTGATTTCTATTTTCTTACAATAAAACAAGTTTATCAACAATTTCTACTGTCAAAAAGCAACAACAAAAATATACATAAGAACTTCTTGTAGCACTGTCACATAAGGCCACAGAGGCAGCATGAATGCAGCTTCCAAGTGGGTGATGATTTCAGGCTCCTCTGTTCCAGTGAACTTCCTGACATCCTGCAGCTGAGGATTTGTGCAGTGTAAGGCAGCCCTGGGGGCCAGGCTGGACACAGCACAACACAGTGAAACATTCAATTGCCAGAATCACTACAACCCACCCCCTTCATCAGCATACAGTTTGCCTTTCCAATGATATAATCATTGCAGGTTATATAAGTCACAGGAGATTTTCAACCTCAATGGACACAATCCAATAGATTATACTTGGCCTATTTAAATTCCCTTACTCTTTGAATACAAGGTCTTCTACAAGGCTCCCAGTAGTCTGGTACAGTCTGATCTTTGCCTATTATATTGTATATTGAAAAAAATACCCCAAAACATTACATAGGTTTTACTAAACTTTTATATGTTGCAGGACAAAAGCTAAATTCTTACTATATATTTACTGTAAATAGGCTGAATGCTGTGACTATTAAGAGTTGATTTATGGCTCTAAGGTCAGACACTCAATGCTGAAGCTTTTTGTCAAACAAATTCTTACTAAAATTAGTGATACAAATGAAACTGGAGAAAAATAATTAAAATTATTCAACACCTTAAAAGGGATACCACAAATTTGTATTAAAATATAATATTTACAACATATTTACAGCATTGACTTTTTTCTGCCAAATTTTGTTCATGCTCTGTTACTTCATTTTTACTTTCTCCTTCTTCTAGGCAGTCGCTTCCAGTCTCCTGTCCTAAAGACCTATGGTCTTTACAACTCTTTTCATGGTCCTTTCTATAACTTGTAAACAGGATGTTCTGCTCAAGTAGCAGTTTTGTAATATTCACTGCCATATACAAGCTTTAGCAGATTTGAAACAGCCCACCAAATACATACATTTGAGTAAAAATAATACAAGGTCTTATAAGTTTTATTATAGGGCATGAAATCCATTAAAGTGTGCAAAGTTGTGGTTCTGTAAAATCACTAAGCTCTGTAGTAGAAATACTGTCTGATATATGCAAAAAAAGCCCATGTGTAGGCAGATTGGCAAGATCGGGAAAGAGTAATTAAAAACTAAAGAGAAAGTTTCCAGACACTTCCTTTTCTAAATAAGTCAAGGAGGAAATCTAAAGGAATAATGGTTATAGCATTAATGGCTCAGAGTAGCAATAGCTGCCATAGATGTCACATCCTGCTGCTTCTTCTTCAGTGGCAGAAGTATGGGGAGCAGGAAAGTGCAAGCAGATGATTGGAATTGAGTCTGCACTGTGCCTAGGGCTGGAGTAGCCAGTGATAAGATGAGAAGGTGACAAGATAGCATATTTACTGCCTTGGCTCTTAGGAATGTGGGAGAAGAAGTTTCGTCTTGGTGGAAAAAATAGATTAACCTCCAAATACCAAAATAAATTAAGGAAACTGGGAAGTTACAAGAAAAAGTCTAAATTATCTTCTTAGTTTAAATCACGCAAATTAGTACTATCTATGCTGAAGATAATGGAATAAAAATCACTGTGTCTGGGAAAGAAAACTGGATCTGTTCTCTAGGCTCCAGACTTTGTGAAATCAAAATTCTCAAAACAGCTAAAATGTGTGGGGTGAAAAGTCACAACAGTATTAGTAGTTATATGTATTCGGAAATATTACTTCAAAGATATCCAACAGTATGTTAATTGCTTTCCCTGACAAATCTGTAATTCTATCTCTTCTGTTTATTAAATATCAAAGTATAAATGCAGTACTTAAAGCCATTCTGGTCTAAATCTTCAATTATATCTTGAACTAGATATATCCAACTGGCATATCTAAAATTTTTACTCAAAACCCCATAGATTACTTCATATAGGAAATGAACTACTGGAATTAATGTAAGTTCTGCATATGGTAATTGAAATTCCAGTATTATAAAACTATTAGTGATATCATGACAGGAATTCTGAATGATGGGTACTTGATGAAGCGGGGTACTTTCCCTTCTAAAAGTAAGAAAAGTGTGTATATGTAAGGAATGGAAAATATTCTTGAGAACTTCGTGAACAAAAGTCAATTGACATTTCAGCCCTTAAAATTTCACAAAACATGTAAGGAATGCCAGGTGTGTAGAACACATGGGTTTTGCACTGTGAGAATTTCAATTTTCTGATATTTTAGCCTATCTTTTAAATGTTTTTATATGCTTCAATGATCCGCTACTTATCCTCCAATAAAATTGTAAAGTATACTGATAAAGTAGATAAGAAAATTATTAGCAGATTATGCAGAAGTGATAAGAGATTACTTTTGATAAATAAATATAATGAGGATTACATCAGCAAGAGACAGGAAGCAGTAGATGCAAAACATCAAGACATATACAGAGGTTTCAAATACATTTGATAATTTTTAATCAATCAACTTTCTCCTCCCAAGTCTAGGGAAGGTTTGTGACACCAGAACAGAAGCAAATTATGTCTAAAGACAGCTGTAACTCTGTCACTTCTTTTATGCCTGTAAACTAAGTAGTGCCAGGGTCCTTTTTTTTATCCTGAAGCCAACTGGCAGAGTCTTGCATAGGTTTATCCAACATTCCCTTACTCCCCAGAAGAGGCTTGTCTTTTGAGGAATAGTCACTGGTTCAGGCTGAGCTCTCGATGATGCATCAGTTTTGGGGTCAAATACTTAATCCACAGCTTAGTAAGATGGCCAGTTGAGCTGCAGACCTTCTTGAACGTTTTGTGTAGATGTAGCTCTTATCTTTAATCTTTAAATTCCCTGCCAAATGCATTTCACCATTACCTGAACATTACTTGAGCTACTGTGACTGATTTTTATTTCAGAGCAATTTCTTTAATTTCTTCCCTGCTATGATGCTCCTGAAAAGTTGCTTGGCAGCTGAAATTAGCCATTTACTAGTATGAAATATGGTGCCCTAAAATCCAGACTCATGACTTAGTTTGCTTTTTTATTTGACCTATACTGAGAAGACAAAATTATTAATAAATTAGAGTGAAAACATGAAAAATAATGTTAACTATGAAAATAATTATAACAAATCTGTAGTGAAAAGAGAGTGGCAAAGGGCTAAATGACTTTAAAAAAATCAAAATATTTAGACATAGATAATATTTTAGTGAAGGTAAAAGTTAAAATCCTGACATACGTACAATTGTTTGCGTGCTTCTTTCTTATCTGTGATACACACACACATGGTTTCTCTAGAAAAATTGGATTGTCGTGGATTTTTTTGTTGTTGAAGTCGTGAAAAAATATATACTCAGACTTTATACATAAAGAGTTATATTAGAAATATTAGAAACAGATCTGGAACAAAAGGTTATTCAGGTCCAGCACGGAGCTTTCAGTAAGATTACTTTTGCTCTTGGTGTGTTTTGATATTTATCTTCAGATATCGACCAGACTTTAACTGTAAACACATCGCTAGAATTGAAACCACCAATATGCTTAGTTTCTCATGTTGCCCAAGCTGCTAATAATATAGAAAACCACAGTAATCCACAATTATAATTTTTCTTGCTTTTATTATTGATATGTGTATCAGTATATGAGTATGAAGCTATTTACACAAATAAATGCATTATTTAATTCCTTGTGTACTGAAACATTTGAGAACACATTCCTGAATGTTGTATGAGTTCTTTATTCTCCATACACAGGCTGTGATCCCAGGACCATCATAAAAAGTATCTCCATGAGCAGCCCACTGAATGAACCTCTAATGGTTAAGAAGTTCCAGCCAGGTTGATTTTGAGTAGCAGGATTTGACTTGATGCTGGGCAGGTAGGAAAACCATGACATGCTGTTTAACAACACATTTTTCTGAGTTTCATAATCTTGAAAGTGGAAAGAGAAACTAGATCCAGGGCAAGAGGTGCTAACAGTGTCCGTCTTTCCCACCAAGAGCTCAATATTAACATACAAACATACACATAGAAGACTAAAAGTATTCCAAAAATCATGGAATTTTCATAATGAGACATTTTAAAAGAAGGAGGAGAAAGTTTTAAAAGGAGTATACCAAAGATGAAGAATCTTCTAAAATTAAACTTGTATAAGAAAGGATCAAAGGAAAACATTGTTAGAAAATAGAAATACTTTTGCTGTCTTGCAAGCTTCAAAATTCCATTTCCATTCTATCAGAAGAAAGTGAGACTGGACTGAGATTTTGGAGCACAGTGGGCAAGCTATGCATTGTTTGTGCTCTTGGAATAGCTCTTGGAATTTGTAAGTAAACTTGATCAGCCTATCTCGCTGTCTTGTTCTGTGCATGTGTCACAGATCTCTGGCATTCCTTTAATGAGATGTCCTTGTTTCTCCTTCCTCTTTCTCTTCTACATTAATGTAGGCTACAGAATATTTGCATCTATTATATGAATAATATTAAGACATCCATAGGCTTGGTTTAATCACTTAATAAGTGTCTTTCTAAGCCTTAAAACATGACTGAAAGGCAAGGCTGTCATACAAATCCCAATGCTGTGTGTGCGGTCCAGAATGGATCCCACAAGCAAACACTCCTCACCTTTTCAGCTTTTCTTCACCAAGGTGTTTAATATCTAGGAGTAATGTTAATTTCATTGTAGACCATTTACACATTCAATTCAAGCTCTACTATATAGATGAGATGAAAGCAAAATATTAGCTATTAGGTGTTTTTAAGGTTATAAATTACAAAGGATTTCTTGTAAAATTGTTATTGGACTAAAGGTATGTTTGAAATCATGCTAAGGTTTTGACATATTTTAAACCATAATGAATGTAATAATTTCTTCAAGAGAATGAAGAACACAAAAAACGGGGTCTTATAATGGGAATTTAAAAATGTCATTTAGCAACACCTTAGTGCTAAATCCAAATTACTTGAAATAATTAAATGGTGTATAGAAGCACTATTAAATGGTGTATAGAAGCATATTTAATGAATTTTTAAATTGAAGAAAAAAATATTTATTTCCTTCAGAACAGGGCTTTTGTGCAATCACAAAGAATTGCATTGTCTTTATCTAGAAGCCCTTTTCCTCAGTGCCTAACTTGAATATTTGTCAATTATTTCACCCAGTAAATGTTGATCTTTGATGGACCACACATCCTTGAAACTTCACTAATTTCCCTCATATTCTGTTTTCATACAGATTCAGATGTACATAAATATAACATTTTGAATAAATTATTTTCATGTGTGTTTTTTTTAAATGAATACATATTATTCATTTCCTATTGAAATTAGTACATTAAAACAACAAGACACATTAGGAGGTATGTGGTTTTCCTACTATAACCAAATCCCAAATGTTTTGTGAAGCTAAAAGCACCGCTTTTATGCAAGAATAGGAAAAAGGGGAAACCAAACACTTTCTCAACATTCATTTTCTACCTAAGGGTTCCAGCATGGAGGAAATGAGACAATACATTTTACTTCTGTGTTCTGTAAATAATAAATTTGAATATTTAGAATATCTGTTGATTAACATTCTAGGATGGGCTGTGAAATTTGCATGCATTTATCTGAGAAACATGTGAAAAGTAATTTTCATCTTAAATAGTTGAAGAAGTTGATTGTATGGCACACTTAATACGCAGGAAAAAATCAAAAGACCAACAACACACATAGTATTTTTTGCAGTTTTAGTTTTGTAGCTCTAAAAATTACTCACATAATAAAGCTGTGGTCGTTTTTTGATGATAATATTCACTGTGTTATCAATCTTGCTTCTGAAATGTTTAAGTGCTCAGTTAGTGATAAAAATTCCCTCAATTCTTTGAGATGCAGTATCTATTCAAATTTGGATGAACTCACATTAATATGATTATTATTCTATGGCAAGCATGGTTTTTCTGTGGATGGAAAAACTTTTCTCCCAATTCCCTATTTAGTGATGAAGATTTGCTATTAATATAGCTAAATAATAGCCAGAATCTGACATCATACATTTGTGACTCTGAATACAAGAAATTCACACAATGGGATCACTCCTTATCCTTTGCTCTCTGCCTCTCAACAAGCTGACTCATAAGGGTTATTTTTTGGGACATTTCATCTCCACAAGGTGTCTTAATAATATTCTTTAACATTCACCGTTGCATTCTTACACTGTTATCTGGACTGATTCATTAAGATGTGAATGAAACAGTGATACACTGGGTAAAATAAAGGATAAAAACATTTTTTCATTATGGAACAACAATAGCCACTTCTGGGGCTCTGGGACCAGAGCAGTGTCATCTATTGCTTTCGTTCTGGAGTCTGTAAAAGCTTAAAGGATGTCACATATTGCTTACGGTACTCCTCATTTTAGGTAGTGGGAATTATCTCAATGCATGGCAAAAGCTGTCATAAAAAGTCTTTAAGTGACATTGGTCAAAAGTTTTACACGTTTCAGGCCTGAGAGAAGATGGATCAGCACTTGTGATAACCCTTCCCTGAAGAAATTTATCATGTAGGCAGGAGTGGGATTAGTCTTAGAAATCTCACTTGCTTCCTTGTTGTTTCTGTCAAGATTTCCTTCTTCTGGAGGATGGGAAGGGGATGTAAGCAATATAGTATAGTTTGCAGACAAATTTCACTGTGAAACTAATTCAGCGATAATCCTCCCATCAGGATCCTTATTTCAGAGAGCTAGACTGCACTTTCAGACTGCCTCTTGCATAACAGATAAAGATCTTTAAAAGTTACTAGGGACTCAGTTCTTTTTCATGGTGTGCTGTGAATTCCTGAAAATTCACTACCTTGCTGTGTCGGGCTCACATGGAACATACAAGTCTACAGAAGAGCAATTGTCCTTTGTTAGTTTTAAGTTCAGGGTTTTTTTTTTTTTTGTTTGGATTTTGCTGGTTTG
>VYXF01006766.1:610639-633497 GCA_013397295.1 Polioptila caerulea | reverse complement strand
TTTGGTCTTGGGATTTTGTTTGTTTGGTTTGGTTTGTGTTATTTGGAGAACAATACACATATATGCAGATCTGTGACAAAAAGCACAGCACAGCTCCTAGATGCTGCTGGGGAAAAACAAAATGCATTTTGGAAAGTATTGCATTTGGAATAAGTGAGGGGCTCTGGAATCCTTAATTTCTATTCCTTGTTCTACATTGTCATATATATAATTTTCTTTTGTATAAATAACAAAATTAGTGCAGCATTAACACTTTTTATTCTGAGATTAGCTACAAGTTTAATGAGCTGACTGCCAGAGGGCTGCATTAGAGTGGTCTTCAAAAAAAAAGAGATACAATAATTACAGTGAAGAAGCCCTGGATAGCTAATAAAAGACTTGACTTGATAATTACTGTTGCTGTATCTCTGTTAGAACAAGATTGTCCTTTCTCTGCAGCTTTTAAGCATAATGATATTGTGACATGATGTGCCATTTCTATTATATTTTCCTACTCTAAAAGGTACACTGGAGGCAGTTTAATTGCAAGTGTCACAAAACACATTTTGGGCAACATGAGGGAGGGACTGAAGGCTGTTTATTCATGTTTCTAAACTGAATGGTAAACAGCTGTCTTGGTTATGTAATTGTGTCATTGCGGGGGATGCTGTCTCTTTGGGAACTCAGTGAGACCAGCTGGGGTTCTCCTCCAGAAAATATTTTATGGGGCTATGGTACAGTGAAGTGGATGCAAGTTTCATACCTAAAGAAGGCTTCACCACATAGTCAATACATGCAATAACATGCAATGTCCCTTTACCCCAGGGTTATTTCAGATTAATCTGATATCTATCTTATAAGACAATTATCCAAAAATAGCAAAAAAAGAAACATTTAACCCTCTGAATAGAAGTAGTAATTTTCTTTAAGAGAGTTCTCTATACACTGATGAAGGAGATCATGTCCACGTTTTAGGAGAAGAGAGGCAGGAGTATATCTGAGCCAAACTCACAAATGGGATAGTCTGAAATCTTGTCTTTCTTATCACTATAGTCATTTCCATTCTTAACAAAAAGCTATGTGAAACTGTTTCACAACCTACAGTTTATCCTTTGACTTTGATATTAAATTAACTCTTGTGGATGAGGACATCAGTGAAGGGTGGTAACCATCGTTTGCATGATAACTTGTTGTTTGTAGACCTGGCCCTGGAGGTAGGTTCTGGTCAAGAGCTCATTTATGCCACTTACATTCATATCCATATAATGTAGTCAGGAACAGCAGGCTCCCGAGCCTTTGACTCTTCCAGCTATCTCAATATACTTGTTTGCTTGTTTGTTTTTGAAGAGATTTTGTTTGTTTGTTAATTTCTTTTTTTTTCCTCTTGCTTTTCTTAGTGACATCTGAAGGCAGCATGCCTTGGAATTCAAAACAAGGATGAAGGCACTAAACACAGTGAAAAATTTAGATGCTATACATGAAACTAGGGAAGCAGCTAATCCACGCATGGACTTGGAACAACACTTACTCCAAACTGTTGTAACACCTAGTTTCTACTGAAGGGTAGTTCTACCCTATTTTCATTGGTGTTATCTTTGTATGAAGAAAAATAAAGTTTTGTGATTCCATATGATATGCATTTCAGTGTATAAAATATCACTTCAGTCACTCCAGAAAACAGATTCACTCTTCCTTGTAAGAAAAGACTACTTTGCTCATTGTAGGTAAATGGTTTATTTACCATTCCAGTCAAATACTGAGTCTGTTTCAATCCTATCCAGGGAGTGATTTCCTGTAACCAATTAGATGTTGGTTATAGCTGAGCCCACACAGCAGCCAGGGCTGTGCCAAAAGAAGCTGTGTATATTGACTTGAATGCACAGAATCATTTCTCAAGTTAGAAAGTAGCAGAAAGCTGCTAAGGGGGTATTTTTTTGTATTTCTCCATGGCAGAAATTGAGAGAAGGGCAAGTAAGTAATGAAACTGTTTAAGGGGAAACAGTTAAAGAATGGCTTTGCTCTGAAGGCTTGGAATTGAGACTATGGGTTATATCAACCCTCCTGGGAATTAGCTGATTTTGCTTCCAGAAATAAACTGACTACCCTTAATTCAAGTGAGAGTAGGTGCAGCTATGAGGTGCATAATTATTAATTTATTTTAAATCTCTTTCTGTTTCCTTAACTTCTAGTTTGAATGTAAAAAGATTATTTTGCTTTTATGGTGGAGTTTCTAGGAACAAAAAATTATTTCAAGTTATCTGCATTTCCTTAGGGGTACAATCTCTGAGGCAATGATGAATTCCTGAAAGAATTATGTCTCTCTTAGAACCAAACACTTAACAGAAACAGGGAGTCTTCAGTGGGGACATTAACCCTGGGAGCTGCAGAGATCCTTCTGGGGCAAGTAACATTGCTAGAAGGAGAATTCTCCCAGCACTAGATAGCTATTTTATTCAGATCCAGTGAGAAGTATAAGACCTAAAAGGTTCTCTCAGAACTGCAATATTCTTTTTATTAACTTGGACCTTGCTTCACAAATAGAGTGTACAAGCTGTATAGAAGGATTTTTGATGAGTATTTTCTTGTATTAAGGGGATTTTGTGTTAGTTTCCTTTGTATTGTTTCTGATTTGCATACTTTGCTTTCATTAAAAACATCTTTTACATGGAATACAATAGTTTGCATTACTTAATTTCACCTGATTTCTTTTCTTTTCTAGAATATTATCACGATCCAAAATTAATTTTGTTGTTTGTCTAGAATAAAGTGTGTTATTTAATGTTTGAAATATCTACTTATCAAAGCCAGTATAATTGTAATGGATTTCTATGGTACTATGCCAATTTACACAGGCTGAGGATCCAACCCCTTTTTTTGTTACGTTCTTGCTGGCAGTATTTAAGATTTGAAACAAAATACTGATTCGATCACAACTAAGAAAGCTTCTGGACAGTAATCCCAGAAATATGTCTATCTCCATGTAGTCATATAAAATCACTTATATGAGTTAACTTTCTTCACAGTAGCTGGTATGGAGCTGTGTTTAGGATTAGTGCTGGGAACAGTGCTGAGAACACAGGGATGTTTCAGCTGTGGCTGAGCAGAGCTTACCCAGAGCCAAGGCCTTTTCTGCCTCTTACCCCACCCCAGCAGTGAGGAGGCTGGGGGTGCACATGGAGGGGACACAGCCTGGACACCTGACCCCAACTGACCACAGGGACATCCCAGACCCTGCTCAGCATATACAGCTGGGGGAAGGAGAAGGAAGAGTGGGATGTTTGGAGGGATGGTGTTTGTCTGCTTCAGTCACACCATTCCCTGTGATGGAGCTCTGCTTTCCTGGGGATGGCTGAACAGTTGCCTGCCCATGGGAAATGGTGAATTAATCCCTGGTGTTGCTTCACTTGCATGCACAGCTTCTGCTTTACCTGTTAAACTCTCTTTATCACAAGACATGAGTCCTTTCCTTTTTATCCTTCTGATTCTCTCTCCCAGTCCAAGAAGGGGGAATTGAGCAAATGACTGTGGGCTAAGCTGCCAGCTGGGGTTTAACAGTGACATTGTTAATGTCATGTTGAGTGTGTCATGCCTTCACTAGTGTTTTGTTTATATAGCCTGGGTGGAAGTCCAGAACTTTACCCAACACAGGAGCGAAAAAGAAAAAAAAAAGGTTTTCCAACAATGTGAGAGGAAGCAACATATTTCCAAACAGCAAAATATGGAGTTGTGGAGAGCTCTGGGTGAAGTAAAAGTGCTAATTGAATAAAGTAGAAAAAACACTTTTGGCAATATTTTGCCTTGGCTTATTCATCTTACTTGTTTATGAGTTCAGTAAGTGATATGGCACTCCCATTTTAGAGCAAGTGTGTTCAAAGCTACTTTGAGTCCAGTGATGTAGTCTTGCATAATATCAACCCCCAAAGGCTTGCAAATGCACCTGCNATCAAAAGTTAGTTCTTAGAAATGTTAGACTGCCGTGATTTTTCTAAATGGTGGCACTGCAGTGAATTGGTAATAAAGTCTTTTAATAAAAGCTGATGTGCTTTTCCATTATCAGAGGATGAGGTAGCAGTGGTATTTAAGCCTGGGGAGAGGATGTCTACTACTGTATGTGTAAATATATTTACAATGCCATCTTTCTAAAGTTTCTTAGTTATAATCCCTGATTGAATGATGTTACATTATGTAACAATATATATGCCATGTAAATTCAATTTCTGCACCCTCTCTTTTAAACTTGTTTGGAATGTTTCCACATAGCCCTTTGCACAGGTTAGCCAGTGTTAATGTAATTACTTTTCATGTTGTCAGCAAGAAGAACAGATCAGAGACAAAGTTTTCTCTTTCTGTCTTCCTCATATTGGACACTGGTGTTTCTTTTTCAGCCTCAGGTGGAAACATATTGCACTGAATGTAGAGTGCCATGAGAAAATTGCTTCTTCTTGTTTTTTAACTTGATTGCTATTTTTCTTCCCACATAATTTGGAAACAAAAATGAATTGTGATTTGGAGCTATATTTTTCTCCTTTGATAATATCCTTCAATCAAGTCCTTGGCTAAATGCCCATACATAGTCCAAGTACATGGACATATTAGCTAGGTTTCCCTGAACTTTATTTTTAATCAAGCAACCTCTATTTTTGTCCTCTTCTGACCTACTTTCTATCAGCTATTGCAGTGGTATCAAAGAAGTCCCCTTTCCCTTTTTTTATATTGTCCTGGTAAAAATACTGGTTTTCTTCTTTATTGTGGATATGGATAAAATAGACTTGATCCTGTTTACTTGCTCTGGGAGTAATACTGCCTTCATTTTGGTCTCCATGTCATTTTCAGGATGGTAATATTGAAATAAACCACCTAACTAAAGAATCCCCAATAGACTGACTTCAAAACGAGAGCTAAAAGAATAAAGACAAAAGACTGATGTTGAATATAGATATATTACAGGCAATACATGCCCCTTTCTGTCTCCAAAAATGAACTGAAAGAAACAAACAAACCTGTAAATCAAACCCCATTTCTTATTGTGTGAACTAATGTTCTACTAGTCATTCTATTTTGAAAGAACATCATTGGAATTTCTTGGAATACAACAAGCAGGGATGACAAGTGAGGAAAGATGACAATCAGAGTGGGAAGAATGGTTACACTCTCATGAGTGAGCAGTGGACTGTCCTGACCTGACACAATCTAAAACCACAACTTTTCTGCACTCCCGGCCTTGTTGCACTAAGGATCATAGAACACGAATGGAAACTGCACAACTTGTAAATCAGATGGACAGACAACACGAAAGGGATCTTTCCAATACAAAAAGTTTGAGTAATCTACAGGTCCAATATTTATTTTCCAGCTCAATAAAATTTTCCTTAGAATTCTATTTCTCAGCATTAAGCATAAGAATGAAAAGTGCTGTTCACCTTGAACTTCATCAGTTTAATATTAGAGAATAGATGTAAACATAATGTGGAGAATGTCATATATATTTGGTTAAAAGTCTTTCCCTCTCAGGTACTTTTCTAGATTTTAAAAAATATTTTGGTTTTGTCTCCTTTCCTGTCTGGCCTTATGAATAAGTAACTAAGTAATTTGAGAGAACAGACAAATAGGAACACTAATTGTGAAAATACCTTTGAAGTTTGTAAAAACAGTTAGAAAAAAAATAAAATCTCTTGTTGAATGAACTACTACAAAATATGGGGTAGGGAGATTGGTAGACATAGGGTTTCAGAAAAAAATCCCAGATACTATGCATGAATCTCTCATGCTATAATAATGACAGACTATTTAATTTCGAATAATGTTGTAGTAATATTGCAGTCTGTTATGAACTTCTCACTTGTCTTTACATCTTCTAACTTGATAAATGCTAGAAAACAGGAAAGGTTCAAATTTGGCTTCCTCGTATTTAATTTTAATTGGAGAAAGTATTAGTAGAACAAGCTCAGAGAAAAATTAAACAAAAGACACCTTGAACATCAATAGTGTATTGATCAGTGACATGCATACAGAAAACATGACTCTTACTATTGCTGTTTTTCTCATTTTTTTTAATGTATGATAGCAAGGTATTATGTTTTTGAAGATGGAACAGAACTTTAAAGGTCATAACTATATCTACACTTAATCAAAAAACAGAAATACTTAAAAAACTATTTGAATTCATTCTCTTTCTTAAAAAAATGCAATATAGTTTGTGTTTAAAAGTATTGTTTTGTATTTTTTTTGTATCTTTGTGAATGTTAAAATGACAACAATAAACACATTACACATAAACACGTAAATGGCCAGTGGATATTGAAAAGTCAATAACTGGTAAAAATGAAAAGAAGACAAAAGAAAAAAATGCCAACAAAAATACAAAATTGCAAATTGAATTGCCCTGATTTTTTTTATATGACATAACAAATATTTTGATTGCTATTATTGTAAATCTATGACAGTCATTCCCATTAAAAGTCTAGACAAAACAGGGCAATCAATAAAGCTATTGTGTATGATTTTTCTGTGCTTAGTTTTGTACTTTTTGTGGGTTTCACTGTGAAGAAAATACATGCCCAGACACTACTTGAGTAGTGTAGATCTCATTAACACAAAGAAAAAAAATGAATTGTATACTACTCTTCCCAATTAAAATGGACAGTATAGTTTACATTAGCTAGTGAAAGCTTTCTTCTGATGTCCTTCTAGTGACTTCAGAATGTATAGTTTAGATTAGATACTTGCTTTCCAGAAGAATAGATTGGGTAAAAAATATATTAGCCACCAAAAGCCTCATTTAGCATATCTTATACTTTTATATTTAATTACACTCATCTAAGGATTTCACTATGTGACAAAACAGGTGGGGAAAGAAAATGAACAGTGAAAGCTTGAGAGTGACAACATCCACTTGCATTATTCACAATTTGTTTGGTACATAACTGCCTGTGGCTCCTATTAATATCTGAACCACTTTGGTGTTCTGGAGAGGGTGGAGAAATACGTGAGGCTGGAGGAACAGACTTTTGAGGAATCTCAAAATCATTAATGACTTGTACTTATTTCTCCTAGCTGCCACCCAATTATCTCCATTTCTTTACCAGTATTTCCGTAACACATTATTGGCACTGGAAGTAGATTTAGACAGTAAAGAACATACATGAAACTTGATACTCAAAATATAAATTTATTACAAATAGACACATTTTTAAAGCTGACAAAAGAGTAAAACATGCTGATGTTAATAACAAAATAAATTAAATATTTTTCCAATGGTTTTGCAACTTGAGAATAGATTCTTTCTAGCATAGCAAAAACCCTGAGTAATGCCCTTCTTGTAACTAAAGTGTTGGTGAGTTTTCTGTGCCATGTCTAATAAGAACCTGAAATACAAATGGGTCATAGGTAATTTCTCTTGATTTCCTCTTGACTTTCATCAGCATTTGTTTTCACATAGTTTGTATTACCATGAAGTGTCTTTGGGATAACAACCTTGTAAGAATGCATGAATAAAATTGCCTATGGCCAACATAACAGTAGGTTGAAATAAGTAAAGGGATTTCATTCTTGAATGGAATCCTGCTAAAATTGCTTTGAGTGTATCAGGGCTTAGTGCTCACAGCTACTGACCTTCATGCAATCATTCACTATGGCTGAATATCGATTTTAGAGACACCTACCTTCAAAAAACTTCAAGGAAAATGAGCACAGTTTGATATAACATCAAGGTGGGAAACTAAAGTAGAAAAAAGAAAAACTTGATGCAATAATTGTGGGTATGGCTGCATCATAATCAGGGGGCAGAAAAACAGAGTCAATGCAGCTGCACCTGTATAATGTTTTATCTAAGGCACAATATCCACTGCATTGTTTCAGCTCTTTAGAGTAGTCTGACCTCTTCATGTCCCTTTGCTCATACTGCCCATCCAGCTGCACGGATGTTATTGTGGAACAAACCTCTATGCATATCCTTACACAAGCTGGTTTACTCACAAGTCACATCTCCAAAAATCACACTTCAGTGATGTAAAGAAATATCAAATCTGGGATGAAGTAGTCCTTGAAGATTTTCCAGAACATTTACTACTCCTACTGTACTTTATAACTGACAGGAGGGCTTCAGCCAAAAACCCCCAGGAGATTAATAATAAAAACTGCACCGGAATCGAATGAGGGGCAAAAATTATTGAAAGAAGATGATAGTGAAGCCCTTACACTATGAAAAATTCTAAAATGTGATTATAACTTAACTAAAACATCATAACTTGTTCTGAACATTGAAAAATATGCTATTTAGAAAAGAGGCTAAAGGTAGATGCATCCTCAGAAGAACGAGATTTTTTTTGATGTGAGGTGCAATTTTAGACATCTTCACAAACTAGTTACATTTTATCATCTCCTCATTCTGCTTTCTCTTAAGTAGAAAGAGAAACTCTTACTGTACTGTACCCTTACTGTAGATGTCCTGCCAATATATAATACTTTGCAAGAGTTTCCTTTGAATTAGAGAAAAGCTGAATCTCAAAAATTCTTCTCAAGAAAGATAATTGTACTCTATGGAAAGAAGTAGAGGAGAAAAGGGAGGACAAATAAAATGGCAAGAACTGATTTTTGTTTATGAGAATATTTTCCCATCAGCTTTTTCTGGAAGAAAAGATTTTCATTTTGCCTTAAAAATCAGTCAGACAACATTGCCTAGTACATATTCTTCCCTGTCAAACATTTCACTGATGCTTCATTCTGTAGACAGCTTAATAAAAGATATTTCACCCTTAGCATGTTACTGAAGTTGTGTGTCATTTTCTTTCTATTTCAGATGACATTTGTGGAAGAAAGAGTCTCACATACCTTTTAAGCACATAACTGTTAGAACTCTTAACTCTTTTCTTTCTGCATGCCTTACAGCACAGAGAAAAAGGAAATTGTGAACAGTGTTTTCTCTTGTGAAGATCATTTGTGATAACTGAACGGGCCTCAACAGTCAGTAATATTTAAAAAATATGGAAGTTGTATCTTTTCCTCTCATTTTTGAGGATTTCTCAGAGGGTTACAATGCTCCAATACATGCAAAAAACTTATTACAAGACTTGTCATGCTTCTTTACATATGTTTTTTTCCCATTACCACATAAAAAGCAAACTCTATACATGATGTTTTATATGCAATTTTGATAAACTATATATTTCCAGTCACATTTTTAAAATAATGATATGAAGTTCATGGTATGAAGCAGTATGGTTCAGAAGCTCAGAACAAGATTAAGGTTATCCAAGGAAGGACCTTTCACTGCAAAGAGGACATTAAAGGAGAAACAAAAGAAAAACTTTTAGATAGATGCCTACTTAAAAGATGAGGGACAAGAGAGGTTAAGCCAAAGACAAAATGTCCCCAGTTACAAGTCGAGGAGCCATCAAGAAACTCCAGGCACAGTTCTGGAGCTGATCAACCAGGACTTTGTAATTGATGAGAAGGGGGAAACAAGAAGATGAGGAATTAGGATATTCAAGCTCCCTGGGCCTGTGGTGTCATCAACTGGAGGCAGCAAGGTTTCAGTGCTAAAGGCTTCAGTAGGTGGGGGTCTTGACCCAGCCATTGGGTTTGGAATGGGATATGTTCCCAGAGTCATCTACTGGAAGAACTGGAGTAGAGTGAGGTGAGCGAGGGGCTCTGCACTGGCAGCTGGAGATGGACCATCTGTCTCAGCCCGTGTGCCAGATGCTGGTCATGTGAGTTTCTGTACTTTCCCCAAACCTGATGTGAGTCTAAGTGTGTGTTTGGTTGACTCAAAAACCTCAAGCTGGAGCAGGGACAGGCAAGATGCCCTGGGTCTAGCAGGGGTATCAAGGCAGGCTGGTATTTGGGGGAGATCTATGATTATGAGTCTGTGTGTTTGCTGGCAAGCGAGTAGGGGATCCATGGGGCAGGTAAGAGACACAGGATCTGGGCAGGCAAGGTGGACAGGCAGAAGGACCATGACATACTTGGGGGATCCATGACTGTGTTGCATGACATGAGGATGCATGACTGTGAAGACCTAGAAAACATTACATGGGCAGCTTCATTACAGACCTTCAGTCCAGGCCAGCCAAGGTGGAGGAGTTGCTGTCTGTACTGATGTTTTATCAGTCCTGTATGTGGATGCAGTTAAATGTAGCACCCTTTCTGTGTCTGGCTGTGTTGCAGGTGCTGTCATTGTCTTCTCTGAATCTATGCATCTGTGTGTGTGTGTGTCTCAGAAATGCTCTTAGCAAACCAATTGAACCTTTAAACAGAAAAGGGCTGCTCAGTCTGGCATAGAGACCCCAGGTACCTCCAGATTGGCTTCAGTGGTCAAGAATGAGAAGAACTCATCTCCAGAACTAGTGGAAGAAGCAGCCCTCAGCACTAAACACCAATGTACTATCAAAGGATGCTTGTAGTTTTTGCCTTCTGACAGCAAAAGGTATCATGGTTATCTGCCTTTAGAATGTAATTATATGTTTGATATTTTTTATACAATTCCTGGAAAACTTTTATTGAGTACTTAGTATATTCTTAGTTATTTCATCTTACTTCTGAAGTTTTTCATCCCTTCATTCTCACAATACAATAAGATGATCTTTGGTATACTTTAGCAACCTTGCCCCTTTTCCCCTCATAGTCTTTCCTGCTTCCATTATTTTCTCTCCATTTTGGGCTCCTACCTTAAGCACAAATAATATTCATTAATGATAATATTTTCCTAACTTTTTAGCAGTAAATTAAGAAGGGTTTCTTCCTTCACAGATATTTGCAAATATCCCAGATATTTGAGTAAATTTGGATTGCTACTAATAATTTATTACTCATCAATTGTATTATCTTTTTTTTTTTTTTTTTTGTCTTTTCTCTTTTCCCTGGGATCCTTATAAAAATATATATAAAAATAGTGGTTTTTGCACTGCACCTCCAGTACATACATGGTAGACTTAAAAGTGTGCAGCTCATGTGTCTTGAATGAGCTAAATCCAGCTAACAGTGAAACAATGATGATGGAGATATTAACAAAAGAAGAATTTATAAAGATTGCCTCCTTTCAAGTTTTCATCACAAGAGAGAATGAGTTGTACCAATTACAATAGCATTATACTGGCAATCTAATTCTCTGTGTTTCAAGCAATTTTCAAAACCAAAAAAGCTTGGAAAGCTGAAAGAACATGAAAACTGTTAGTTGTACTGTATAGCAAAATAGACAGTAGGTATTTAAAAAAAATGTTCCATAAAAATGTTGTTAATCACAAATTTACACTTTTATCTATAAATTAATGGCCATAACATACTTGTCAAAGGAATGGACAATTTGTTTAAATGGAACATGAGTCACTCTACATTATCCATGTATTATAATTCTTTATATGCATGGAAAATTATTCAGATACATGAAGTAGCACAAACCAGTTGCTAAAATGAAAATGCATAAAATACAGAATGAACATGGAAGAAAGCAATAGCTTCGGATTTATAAGACTTCTTAAATGGGAAGCAAAAAAAGATATGGAAATATATGAAAAAAATATTCCATTAACACTGACAAAGTCCTTAGGTTTTATAGAATTTACTGTTTAAAGCCTTTGAGAAGTCAGGTTTTTTTTTAAAAAAGGAATCTATTCCACTCTTATGACAAAACCCAAAAGGATACTGAGAAGCTGAATCACAACACAGAAGTCTGATTTTTATTTCTGGGTTGGTTTGTTGGTTTTTTTTTCCAGATGCCCTACCAGTTCATTATAAATTTAATGATTTTCCATAAAAGGACTGTGTTGAAAAATAGATTTGAATCACAATTTCTGTATTTTTATTGGTGGCTGTGGTATTTCCAATGTTACCTGCTTTATTTCATTTCATGAGTGCCATTTCCCATTGTCGTTATTTGTTTATATGTCAATAGCATTCAGAGGCTTCAATCCCTAACAAAATCTCTCAGTGCCAAGGATATTGCACTATTCTCAGATTAACTTAAAATTGGAATAGTCAGAAGACAGGATAAGGAAAGAGTGGATTCATCCACAAAGAACTGAGTCTGAAAATAGGCAGTTTCTCTTACCATGTGAGTACTGGCCCCTGGGGATCCATCACCATGTCCAAGTGTACACCCTCCCTACCCTCATCCAGGGACTGAGTCCTGCTCCCCAGGCCGAGTCACACAGCATGGCCTGGGCCCACTCTGCCTCAAGTGGAGGGTGCATTGGAAATACAAGGCACCTGTCTCAAATCTTGCCCAGCTTCCAGGTGGTGCTCTGTGGCTCTCTGGACATACAAAATAACAGTTATTTTGTGCCCACACACAAAATAACTATTATTGTGAGCTTTCTCTAGTTCAAAGTGTTGTAATAATACATTACAAATTTACTGAATCCAAGTTACAGAATGGGTTGCCTGAATTCCTACCAATCAGAGTCTTGTTATGGTCCCAAGGAGTAGACTGTGAATGCAAAGGAGGAATTTAGTTTTAGTTTAATCCTTAATAATCTAATCAAATAATTACTTTTAGAGCAATTACCACTATATTAGCACTTACATTTTATACAGGTAAGTTGATAAATCTACTCAGAATCTCTGTGTTTCATCCTGCTATTACTGACACCCTTCACTGCCTGTCTGACTGTTTAAATCAATGGTTTCAGGTTGTGAGGGAGGGCTGCCGCAATTTTTGGCATCCCAAGTTCTTCATGGATGTGGGGATGAGGATGATCTTGTGTTGATGGTTTCTTTCTAACTCCTCCAGGATATGCCTTGCATTATATTGACTGTCTTGCTTTACTTACTGACCTGTAGGTACACAATCTCACATGTATCTCAAAATGCACATCCACAATCACTATATGTAATGTTTTGCACTTGTATACTTGTTCTTCATTCTCTGTTACCTCCAGAACTGGTTTTACTCAGCTTCTGGTGTTGCACTCTTTTTGTGTCTGGTTAATTGGGCATTGGTGAGTAGTTCAGAGCCCAGGAGTCCCCTGATTTCAGCAGAATTACATATTTTTCCTGGTATTATTGCACATATTTTGCTGTATTCAATTTTTCTCCCATAATAGACTACCTTAGAAATACTTATCAGAGAACTTTGAAGGTTGCAGGAGCATTCAAATTACTTAAACCATTTCCTCTTCAGTAGCCTTGATTTTTGAGTGAAGCCCATCTCAAAATTAGAAGTGTTCAATGGCAACCTGTAAACTGCATTAAGCTCTATTAACTCATTGGAGCAACCTATTTTGGCAGATGTGCTCATCTGGAAAATAGAGAACATAAAATTCAATGGCTTTTTCCCACAGCATCAGACAAATTTAAGCCACTCATAACATCAATTTACGGAGAAGTGGCAGACTTATAAATTACTTGAGCTTTATAGGCAATATGAAGCAAACATATGGTGTAAGGTATTTGGAAAGGCATTTATGAGTCCTGTAAAAATGCTGTAATAAAGTTCTAAACAGTTATTCCAAGGTACTTTTTCAATGCTGGTATGTGTTCCTAATTCTTGGTCATCTTTCAAATACAATTCAATAGTATCAATGGATTTCTCAGCTTTCAGGAACAATTTTGTGTAGTCTTAACTTTGGTTTTATTTTAGCTGATACTTACAGATATTTTTTTCATTTTCAATTAAAACAATGAAGTAAAGATGACTCCATTACTTGTCAAAGAAAACAAGAAAATCATATTCTTGAAAATCCATTATTGACTGTAAAATCCTTTATATTTTTTAGGCTATTTGCTGTGCAATTAGACAAAATTATCATTAGTGAATATCCAGAAGAGTAAATACTTCAATGAAAATAATTCTGAGCAAAGAAGTCCATCAATCCTTTTTATTTTGGTGATAGATCTCTCCCCCTAACGAGTGGCATTGTAGTCTGTTGACCTATTCTGGCTCTGCAGAGCTGCTGCTCACCCTTCACTGTGGGATACCTTCACTGTTTCATCCTCAGTATCACTCAGGAAGGCAACTCAGTTTTTCAGAGCTGACACATAAGCTACAGGTTTTTCAGTACCCTCTTACCTAAATATAACAACTAATGATAGTACATTCCTGAACATCGACTCCTAAAATTTTATTTTTATATTACCTTTAAAAACAACACAGAAAGTTTTGAAGCCTGTTACTACTACAGAGCTACAGAATACTTTTGTGAATCTTTTAATTTAGCAATGAAACCTGTGGAAAAACAACACAGAAAGTTGACACTTTCTAGTTTTCACTGACTGAAATATGCATTTCATTTGGAAATGTTACCCAGCTGGGTGTTTAATTCTCTCCTTGTACTGCTTTTTGGGTCAATACAGGTGTCTCTGGGGATGTACTGTAATTTACTGAACTGGTCTGTCTTCTGTAGAGTTAGTTCACTAGGAGTATGTTGTCATTTTATTTCATTTATCTCAGAATTATATAACTAAACTTTCTAAGATATGGTTTTATTTATGAAAATTGGTGATCTATATCCAAATCCAAGGAAAGAAAAGAAAAGCTTCTCAATGGAGACATACAGATTGGTAAAGGTATCCACAAAATCATGAGAGAAGTTCTCCTGGTTTTACTCTGTTGAACAGCTTTTGCCCCATCCCTCCTTTTGCTTTGATCAGAAAGATTTACTCTTCTTCAGTGATGGATTTGAAAAGTGCAACATAATAAAAATTGCCATAGTTTTAAGCCCAAAATGATAAAAAATAGAGCATGAGACTTCTAAACACATTCTATTAAATGAATTTTCTTATATAACCTCTAATTTTAAAACAATTTCAGAGAAATTGAAAATTTTTATTGTTCGTTAAATATGAATACTAGTTTAAAAAAAATCAGACAATAATTATTTGAAAGATAACAAAGGAAGCAATACTTACAGTATTGAATTATTTATTGCAGAAATACTATCTGTTGTAGATCTTTCCTGTAGACATAAAACTGCCTGTTGTAGATAGCTATGCAGAGTTGACAGAAAATTAGTGTAGTTCCTAAAAAAAACTATTTGTATAGCCATCTTTACTGTTTGCCATCTTTAAAATGTTCCATCTCTGGAAAATTCAGTCCTTAAGGGCATTAAAAATAATAAAGTAGAAATTTCTGTATACCTAACAACATAAAATTAAGGTATAGATTTTTCCAGTGAATATATTAAGACTTTGAAATTCATTTTTTAGGATGAAGTCAGGAGATGTGAGATGGAAAAGATTATTAGGATATTAAAAGCTTATAATTATATTGAGACTTTCCAAAGTCGTATCACCTAATACCATATCTATTTCAGATATCAAATTAAATATAAATTGGATTAAGAAAAAAATTCACGGGGACTTATTTTGCCAGAGTGCCCTACTGATTTTGGGTGCAGATGAGTAAGGATTTGTCTCTGAGCATGTTCCATTTTTCCTTAAAGGAGATGAGATATTGAATTAAACAGAGAGTAGGTAATTGTCCTGGCTTTGGGATAGTGTTCTTCTCATCCTAGCACCAGGTACAGTGTTATGATTTGGATTTAATATAAGAATAATGTTAATAACTGACTGATGTTTTAGTTGTTGCTGAGTAGTGTTTACCCTTTCCAGTTCCCAAGTTCTGCCAGAGGAAAGGTGCATCAGAAGCCAGGAGGGAGCATGGTCAGAGCAGCTGACCCAGAGGTCAAAGGGATATTTTACATCACAGAATGTCATGCTCAACATATAAACAAAGCAGTTTACTGGGGCTGCTGGTCACTGCTGGGGGAGAGGCTGGTGCCACTTGTTTCTCTTGGCTAATCCTCTCTCTCTTCTCATTTATACTTATTATTATTAATAATAATAATAGGCATACTATCATCATCATACTTTTTAATTATCAAACGGTTGTTTTCTCAAGCCACAGATTTTACCTTTTATTTCCAATTCTCCTCCCCACTGAGGGGAGGTGACAGAATGAGTGAGCAACTAAGTGGATGACTGGGATTAAATGACAGTGATAATGCAGCACAAAGTTGTTTATTGAACATGATTTAAGTTTGAAGCTAACAAACTAAGTTAAATGATAAAGAGTTCTGGACAATTACATGCTCTCAGGTTATGCTAGTAACCTAAAGTGAAGTCCCACCAGACCTCAGGTCATGTAGGTGTTCCCACAAGTCTTCCCAGGTATGGAAAATTGGACTGGAGGAAACATTCATATCAATATTTCTTTTTTAAAAAAAAACAACATTAAAGAAAAATAATTTATGTCTCTAGAGACAAAAATAAAGACATTACACTTCTTGGCATATATTGCAAAGGACAGAGAAAACCTGAAATATGCTAAGAACTCTCTTGCATATGAGAGGTTTTGCTAGCTTATTTCACAAATTAAATCCATAAGAAATTAATATTTAATACAATTATGTTCATAAAATCCATTCTTATTATTAAACAAAAATAGATACACACCCAACCAGGTTTCTTGGCCACTAATGTTTCATTATCTGTTTACTAAATAAGCCATCTTTTATGGAATCTTCCCAATATTTAGACTTTACAATATTATTCAAAGAGTTGGTAGATTACTTTAGATATTATGATTTTTTAGAATAAAATTTAGGATCTACCACTAATGGGTTTATAAGACAAAATGGACAAGATAAGCATTTAGAGACCAATAAGGTTTCTGATTTCTTACAGTACAATTTGGAGGAGAGCTTTTGAAATAAAATTTAGGCTGGTTTCTGTAAGCATATGATAAAATAGGATATCAGGTATATCATGTTTTCAAAGGTCTTAAGGGCACATTCAGGGTGTGTCAGTTCCAAGAAATTAGATGTCACGTCTCCTAAATGTTCTATTTCTGCTCTTCCCACTACATTGCAGAGCATCCTGTTTTGTGCTACTAAGAATAGTGTTAATCAGAAGCTGTATTTTGAACTAGAGATGAGCATGAGCTGTCAGTGTCATATGATGTGACATCTAAGAATATGTCCAAATATGATTTTTTTAACAAAGAAAAAATATTTTAACAAAGTGAAGAAAATGTCTGCATAGTCTGATGAGTGAGCAGACTGCAAACATGTCAGTGTTGTCAATGGGAAATAAAAGAGTGTTTTGAACTACCACTTCTGGCTATATTTAGCCATCTGGAGTTCCCATGCTACAGACATGCAAAAGTCTATAAATCAATTATAGACTTCAGGTGGTTACAGCCTGATCTAGACTCCAAATAATGTCACAGTCTGGCCTAGGTCAGATCTACGACTGGCAAGATTTTTAATTAATACATTACTTCCCATGTCTCAATAAATAAATCAAAGAACTAGGGCATTTAATTTTAAAAGCATAAGAAAGAATATCTTTGGTTTTCCTCTCTATATTAGAAGCTATATTTTAAGAAAAGATTCAATGACACTTAAAATATCTTATCTGCATGTACTATGATTCATTCTTTTTTCTAGCTCTGTCTCCTAAGCTAAATGAAAGTCAAAATAACCCAATTAGCTATTAACAAGACCAACCTTGTAAGTTACATCATTTTTTAAAGTCAACTAGTTATGACAATGTCAAGCCTCACAAACAAAAGAACACACTAACATTCTCCTTGGAAATCAGAAAAAAAAGCAAAACCCAGAATTAATTATCTTTCTCCTGGGGCATTCAATGTTAATGTATCTGCCAATCATTTTAAAACTATGACCACTGTACAGTCTCCCTAGGCGAATTTTTAATTTATATGCAATTATATTACAGACGTACTTTCCATACCTTACATAAATAAGTGTTAATATCTCCCAAGATTTTTAACAAATTATAAAAAGACTCTTTTATTAATAATTCTGTTATAATTTAATGGTTCTACTTGTCATCAGGTCATAGTTTTTGATGCATTCCCTTAGGGAACCAATGCTGTACAAATTCTAAGTAAATTAGTTTAAATGAAAACAAATTAACAGTGAATCATGCAAGCTGACCTTTACCTATTAGTTGTAATGTAAGATTATTATCTGTAAGTCAGTAAATACTACAAGATAAATGATTCATTTAAGCTTTATTCGCACTAATGAGAAGTGAATTTTAATTCAGCAAAATATCCTTAGTGGATTTCATTGTATGAATATTATGAGTAGAAAGGAGACGTATGAAAGTCAGGGAGGGGAGGAGGAGATGTCCTAGAAAGGGTGGAAGAGACACAGGGCAGAACAAAACTGCTGGATTCAAGCTTGCACGGGCCTATATGGACTTTGGGGGACACTAATACATGTGCCCGAGCTTCTGTTTATCAACAATCAGTGATCTGCTACAACAAATCAGGTTAGCCAGGCACTTTGTTAATACTCTGTCAAAAATGGCAAATGTTAAAAACCAGTTATTTCTGGCTTTAAAATATACCTCTAGAAGCTGCAGGTCCCAGATGTGGCAGTCAGTTAGTGTGGCCAAGTGCTTTGTCACTTAACTGCAATCCAGGGATTGCTTCTGGGTGAAAATAACAGCTACCAGTGGTACCTGAAAAATACAGGAAGATTTTAACTACTGGANGATGTCACTGTGGGACACGCAAGGACACACATAGACACGCTTTTTTGTGAGAAGGTTAAAAACTATTTATTAAAACATTTGACTTCAAATTTATAGTATTTCCACACAGAATAGGGCTTGTAGGAGAAGGTGGACACCTCTCCCATCCCGTTGGTCAAGACAACTGCCCATCAGTTGTTTTTTCACACCAAGAGAAAGTATGTAAACAACCTTGTCTTAACATAAACATGTTTCTAATTATAACACCAGTGGGTGAGAAAAAACTAAAAGCTATGAAAACATTGAGTTAGAAATTGCATCAGGAAAGCTTGAAAAATCTGGACGACAACTGCATCTATGTTTTTTTGCAAAGAAAATAGGCATGCTGTGTGAAGATGGTAAGTATGTTTGTAATAGATAGGGAGAAATGAAAGGTTCAATGAAAAAGTAATCCATGCTTGCTACAGCTCATTAATGTTTTATATCAATATGGATTGTGACATGACTGGTGTGGAAGGCATGAGTCAGGACTGAAGCAGGTGGAATGAACTGGAGTTTGACTAGAAAGCAAAAACTGCTCAGCAGTTTTGGATGGAAGGTTATGGCGCAGCAAAAAAGTGGTGCCACCTTTTCATGTCCTATCTTACTGTGCAAAGAGCGTAAGAGCGTCTCTATTTCCATTTAGATGAGTTAGAAAACCTACTAGTTCTATGGAACATTAGTTTTTGATGTTTTGTGCTTGTATAGTGCTCTCTGCAAGACCTGATTATGAGGAAGGTCTATAGGTGTCATGATAAATAAGAAACAAAATTAATATCAGAAAGAATGGTTATAATATAATACCAAAAAAATATTTTCTTCTAGGATTCAGGAGAGAGTGTAACTTCATACTGTCAGTAGAGAGGAGGTTTTTTCATAACAAATAACTGTTGTTTGCAATAAAAATTTGTTTTTGTGCCAGATAAATTTTTTTCTGTGCTCCTTGATCTGCTGTTGTGGTCTCTTACTCTGGAAATCGTGAGTAAATTTAAGATGTTCCTGAGACAACCAATCTGTTATTCAAAGACACCTAAGGCTTCCTTTTCAGTGATTTTTGGTATTTAATTCGTTGGTATTTGATTTTTTACCAAGCATTCCCCAAAATGTGGTAGGGCAGAGTTCTTAAAAAACAAATCAAAAAAGTTATTTGATTTTTCTAATCTATGTATTTTTTCTGCCTGTATAATCAGGACAGCCTTATCTCAGTCTGGCTGTCTATACTCCAACCATTTTCCCTGGATTTCTTCCCATGGAAATTTTCATGATGTTTTTCCTCTTCCCCTGATGATGACTGTTCTATTTTTCATCTGGTGCTTTCTTTTTCTAGTTTGATTCATACTCATAAGCTCCAAGATCTCTTAAGACCTCTTGCTCATTACACTACACAGCTGTCAATAGTGCACACCATTATGGTATTCCCAAAGAATTAGTACTGGTTTACCTGATCATAATTCCATGCCTGACTACTGTCTAACTATTTTTAGCTTTTCATAGTCCGCAAGAAAACTTACTGCAAATTTAGCACATCAGACTCAAGGTCTACGAAAGCCATTCACCAGACTAGACCACTAGAGAGTGGCTGTTTAAATCACCTTCTGCTTTATAACTGAGGTTTTGAGTTCATCCCACTCCAAGACATGCATGCAGTTCCTCATGTGCTCTTTAGCTGGTGACAATAGGTGGGCATTTCAATGTCAGAAGCTTTACAAAGGTCTTGTACGTGTCCAGATCATCTAACTGGGGCTGTGCAGCCTTTTCAGCTGTGCTTCTTAGGACAGAGAAGGGCGCTATATATTTATGCACGTTCCTTCACAAATATGCATGTGTTATCTACATGATGTATGCAAAAAGGGTATTTTATTAAAAATTATTTGGGAAAAGCATGCCTGAATGACAGGCATCTAGTCATAGATTGAGAGCTGACCTCTCAAACACAGAAAGAACTGGTGTCTGTTTTGTCCTTTATTAATTTTGTGCTCAGAATAATTTGAACAGCTTGGCAGTTGCCAATTCTTAGTCCTGGGGTTCATTAACAGAAAGCATTTCTAGTAGAAGAAACAGATCCAGGAATATGATGATTGACATGTCAGCGGTCAACTTTACACATGGTATTGCTTATTTAACACTCATTATTAGCTTTCAGCTGCTACAATATAAAGACAGAGATATAAAGGTCTGTCAGAGTTCTGTCCTTGCCTCATTTAACTTTACCAAGTCATGGGACAAAGTAATTGAAATTTTACTGTGTAGTACTTTTTGTGTGCTGCAAGTTAGTGGAAAACATAATTTCATGGTTCCTGACGGTCCATGAAAACCAAAAGAGCAGATTTTCCCAAAAGCCCGAATATTTTCATGTCCACCTGATTCATGTTGGTCGAAAACACTGTACTGAGATATTTTACAAGATTATTTAACAATCTCTGATAGATAAGTCTTAGTTTTTCCTCCTCTGATTGTATTAATTTCTGTGTTATTTCTTTCATCTAAAAAATCAATGTTATTGTTCCTGGATTGTATAATATGAAACAAATATAATACAAATAAAAATCCTTCATTAACAGTTGATCTTTGCTAACATATTTCAATCTTTTCTAAAGTAATGCTAAATGACAGCAAGAAGATTTCAAGAATAAAACTAAAAACAATATGAATATAAAGCTGGTGTCAAGCTGGTGTCAATATAAAGCTGGTCCCATGAAATTAGGGAATGTGACTTTATCTCACTCATTCCCATTTCTTGCTAGGAAAGAAATTGTTTAATTTAGAAAATTATGAACGGTACCTACAGCATTGTTATTTCTTTAGTCATAGCAATATACCTCTGAATGACGCAGTCTATATCTGCATGAGTTAAACTAAACTCATTATTGTTGAACTAGATGCCTTTACTTTCTGGGTTCCCTACTTTTCCAGCTGGCGTGTCCATATATTCCCTTAAAATATACTTATTTTAATAGTTGAAGCCAAAGTAAAGACTGATAAAATAATTTCTCTCCTGTTTTTTTCAGAAAATCTGTAAGATTTGATTAATTTCATGTGATTCTAAGCAGCCTTGTTTCACTTGAATTCCTAAACTGGCAAGATAGCTGTCTGAAATACTGGCAGGGTGTAGCAGGGTACAGGAAGGGATGGTGGATCCCTGCTCAGTCCTTATGGGCTAGGCTCTGGGAGTTGCAGGAGATGCCCACTGAGGAAAGCGAGGACTGATGGCCACAAACTGAGCTGAAATATGTTCTTGGGCTATGGGCAGGAGTAGGAGAAGGTTCAGGGAAGGGTCTAAGAAAGGGTTCCTGAAGGCATCATCATCACAATGGTCTAAATAAAAGGTCTTTGCCAAGCCTAAATAAAAGGTCCCTTCTCTTGTCCCACAGTGCCTAGAACATTCATCCCCAAAATGGAAGAATTAGCATAACTGTCTTTTCTGGCAATAGAGACTTTGATCTACTTCCAAAATTACCAGAAGATCAATTTCTACTAGGTCAGTTTCTTGGGTCAGTTACAGTTACAACTGCATTTTATTCTCAAGTATAGACTCTTTTAATGATGTGATACCACTCATAGTTTCAGCTACCATGGATGCCACCTTCTGCCAATGGTTCTTCCCAGTATTATATTAATTTTTCCCCTTGTCAAAGCTGGGCAGTGAATTCACTTGTTATAATTCTGGAAAAAACCCCATAATTTTCATTAATTCAATTTTTTCCTTAGGAAGCCCCTCAGGTCTTAATGTTGCTCTTTTGTTTCTTAGCAATGTAGTACTATATAGCTGCCTCTTTCCTTGTTAAGTTACAGTACATTCAGCTCAAGAAACTTCAGAAACCTCTAAAAATTTTTCAGGTTTTCACTGCAAATGAATGGAAGACAGTAGAAACAACTCTACTGACAGAAATGATCTGCGATCTACATCTAGAAGTGATTTTATTTTGGCTATAAATTTTTTTTAGACATGTAATAGATTAAACATATTTGAAATGTTAATAGATTATGAGAAAACAATGAAATTATATAATGGGGTAAATGGACTTTCTCAGAATGTTTATATGTCTGATATGTATATGATGAGTATCTTAGTTGGAGAAAAATAAAAGAGTAAATCTGAAAATTTTCAAGTTTTTTACAGCACTTAACTTGGTTCTTCATTATTTTCTGTTAATTCTTTGTTTTCTTTTTTCTTATAGAAAATTTCACTTAGTGACGGAAACATTAAAAACAAGTAAAATTCAAAAGTAATAGTTAATTTAAGAATTTTCATGCCATCAATACAAAGTTATACAAAAAAATGACTATTATCTCAATAGGAATTTGTATCTAGAGGTATAAAATTGCATCTTTTCTGCAATGATTACACTGACAGTGCAGAGAAAATTGTCTTTTTCTTTTTGTCAATCTAAAGCTTTAATGA
>VYXF01006766.1:455026-609610 GCA_013397295.1 Polioptila caerulea | reverse complement strand
TTTTTCCCCTTGTCAAAGCTGGGCAGTGAATTCACTTGTTATAATTCTGGAAAAAACCCCATAATTTTCATTAATTCAATTTTTTCCTTAGGAAGCCCCTCAGGTCTTAATGTTGCTCTTTTGTTTCTTAGCAATGTAGTACTATATAGCTGCCTCTTTCCTTGTTAAGTTACAGTACATTCAGCTCAAGAAACTTCAGAAACCTCTAAAAATTTTTCAGGTTTTCACTGCAAATGAATGGAAGACAGTAGAAACAACTCTACTGACAGAAATGATCTGCGATCTACATCTAGAAGTGATTTTATTTTGGCTATAAATTTTTTTTAGACATCTAATAGATTAAACATATTTGAAATGTTAATAGATTATGAGAAAACAATGAAATTATATAATGGGGTAAATGGACTTTCTCAGAATGTTTATATGTCTGATATGTATATGATGAGTATCTTAGTTGGAGAAAAATAAAAGAGTAAATCTGAAAATTTTCAAGTTTTTTACAGCACTTAACTTGGTTCTTCATTATTTTCTGTTAATTCTTTGTTTTCTTTTTTCTTATAGAAAATTTCACTTAGTGACGGAAACATTAAAAACAAGTAAAATTCAAAAGTAATAGTTAATTTAAGAATTTTCATGCCATCAATACAAAGTTATACAAAAAAATGACTATTATCTCAATAGGAATTTGTATCTAGAGGTATAAAATTGCATCTTTTCTGCAATGATTACACTGACAGTGCAGAGAAAATTGTCTTTTTCTTTTTGTCAATCTAAAGCTTTAATGAGTTTATGTCAGAAGACTGTAAATAAACGGCAGACAACGAGTGGTTGTGGAAATGAAAAGACAGTTTTATGTCAGTTTTCATTTTTTTTCAAACTTTTATTCTGTTTCCATATTTTCTATTTCATAGAATCTTAGAATGTGAAAGGGACTCTCAAAGATTACCTAGTTTCAACCCCTCTGGTGTGTCAGGGACCTCTTTGGGTGGTTGCATGCAGAGGGTAGTGGTCAATAGCTGGGGGTCCCAATGGACATCAGAGACAAGTGGTGTCCCTCAGGGGTCATCACTAGGACCAGTGTTATTGATTATCTTCATCCTTGACATAACCAAAAGGATCCCTCAGAAGGTTTGCAGATGACACCCAGCTGAGTGGTGCAGTTGGCACACCCAAAGGATGGAATGCCATCCAGAGGGACCTGGACAAGCTCAAGAAGTGGGCTGGTGGAAATGCCCTGAGTTTTAACAGGACCAAGTGCAAGGTGCTGCTGCTGGGTCAGGGCAACCCCTGTATCAACACAGGCTGGGGGAGGAACAGATCCAGAGCAGCCCTGCCAAGAAGGACTTGGGGTGCCTGAGAGGCTGGACATGAGCAGGCAAAGTGCCCTCCCAACCCAGAATTCCAATTGTATCCTGGGCTGCATCAAAAGCAGCATGGTCAGCAGGTCAAGGGAGAGGATTCTGTCCCTTCTCCAGTTTGGTAAGACTCTACCTGAAGTTACATATTAAAAGGATGCAAAAGAATTTTTGGAAATGTATTAAGTAAAAAACAAAACCAAAACCAAAAAAAACCCAAAAAGAACAACAACAACAAAAACCCCAAAAACCCCCCCCAAAAACCCCAAAAAATCTCTTAATAGTTGTTAATAAGTGCTTTAGGCCTTGAAAAATATGTTCATAAAGATTACAGAATCTGCATCACTGAAGATTTAAAAAATTCATCAAGATGTAGCCTGAGCTGCCTGACCTAGCTTCAGAGCTGGGCTTGCTTTCAGCATGTCTTAGAGTTGGACTACCATGGAAATCCCTTCCACTCCAGAACTTAAAACAAACATAGTCCTTTATCCCATACCTGTTCTTGTTTGCCAAGGTCATTCTTGAACATTGATAGCCCGATGTTCAACTACAATTAGCAAACTCAGTACAGGACCTGGTACCTGGGAGATTTGCCCGTTCTTCCATGCATGTATCTAATGAGAAAATAGTTTGTTCTTAAAGTCTCTGAATATATGTGGGTATATCAAGAAATGTTGAGAACAGCAGGTTTGAATCAATCGGTTGTATGCAACTTCTGGGCTTCTTGTGCCTAGAAGTGTTAGGAAAATATAAATTAGTCTCTCTGTTGTCTGATGTGCAACAAGGAATAACCTCTTTAATTTTTTATATATTATACACTTGTTGTCACTTGATACTGGAGACCTGCAGCAATAAAACATGATTATCATGGTATGCACAGCAGCTAGTTATACAGAGAAGTTTCTTTGTAGCTCAACCTGGATAACAATTGCCACATTTGGATACTATTTATTTTAATAACTTTAATCCATTCTTTTTATAATTTGTAATTATACTATTGTTATATAATATATATATTATATACTATACATCTATATTTATATTTTTTTATGTTATTGTACTATGGTACATTTTTTATGATACTATACTTAGACTATTTAATCTGAAAACCTAGACCTGCTGGCTATCAACTGATGTACAATCACAAAGAGCATTACAGAGCGAAGATTTCACATGGAGAACAAAGCTTGAGTGTAAGTACTTTGCAGTAATTTTTTTAATCTCTGTGGAAGAAGTTTGGGGTGTATGGATCTGAGAATCCCCTGGGGACTGGTGTGACATTGGTGTCGGCTATGATGTAGAGTCAGAGAAGCTCGGGAAAACCCTTTTGAAAGGCTAAAGCTCTTTAATGCAGCCAAATTCTCAAAGCTATTAACTACAGATAGCATAACTAAAGATGCATACTGTTAATCTAAAATATGCCCAGCTCATTTAGATACCACTCAATATGTCAGAGTGTGAACAAGCATATTTTAAAGTGACAGGTTAGAAAAACAATATTCAACTATTAACCTTACACGTTCCAAGTTAAACTGTTTTATTTAACTACCTAAATTCCTTATCCTACAACATTGCACCATTTTAAAATACAGTTTACTTTATTTTTCCCCAGCATTTCCTCTTCAACTACTCTGCTTGAAACATATGATTCTATCACGGATAGCAAAAAGAGTAGGTTCAGTCCTCACCTATCACTGAGAATAAAGAATACCTTAGTTAATATCAAATGTAAATTATCTCGAATAGAGGACAAAACAGTACAACATATTCAAAATGTCTCTATCACAGTTTAGAAATTGCTGGGAAGGGCTTTAAGTGGAATCCAGGTACTTGATCTCTGCCATTCTCATCGAAAAATACAGAGACCTTTGAAAGAAAAACCCTGTAAGCTAGATCTTATGCTTATTAAAAGGTTTTAATTACTGCTTTTGCATTAGGGATGAACACTGTCCCCAGAATAAAAGCAGCCCAAAAATAGTAGAAAGGGTGGGATTCTTCAGCTCTACAGTTTAAGCTCTTGCTTAAATATTTATATATTTGTATTTATATATATATTCTATAAATCTATATTAAGCTGTAAAAAAACATTGTAATGTGACATTCAGTTCAGATGTTAAAGAGAGGAAAAGGCCTTGATAAGTTGTACTCTCCAGGCACCCACTGGTTGATATTAGGAATAATATCCTGATGTTCCCTCACTGATGATAGGGAGAGTTGGCTCGTGTCCCTCATGGCCTTGGAGGTAAGTCATACACGATGAGAATGGAAAGAGTGGTTCCTGTTCCTGCTCTAAATTGTGGTGATGAGGCACCGGGCTGGGTGACGTGTTCCTGATCATTCCCCAATGACATGATTTACTGGCCCTTTCTACAGCTCTTTTCACAGTCCAGTTTCTCATCTTTACCATCAGCTATTCCTATTTGCTCTTTCCCCAGGGATCTGAGTTTTGCTGACTTTTTACACCTTCTTGTTATTCATGATGCGACTGCCCTGGAAAATTCCACCTTGGTCAGCAGTTCTGTAAGGTAATGCCTCTTTTTATACATAGTTTTTCATTTCCACCATTTCTCATGTTGTTGTCATCTTAGTTTAGTAAGGCTTGGCCAGCTGCATTTACTCTTTTACATCTACTCCTTTCCTATTTGTTACACCTGCATTTTCTCTTGCTGTTCCCATCTCAGTGCAGTTCAGGACTTTTTTCCTGGGTACTCCAAAACAAATGGGAGCCCATAAACTCTGCTTGTTTATCTGACCTTTAATCTGCCCTAGATAAATACTTATCTTTAGAAGAGGGCATCAGAACATAAAATGCTATTGTCACCAAAAAATGCTACTTACTGGCTTGTGATCAACTTTTGTTGCAAAGTAAGGAAAAGTATTTAAAACAATGACTCTAAGACACCATGTCTATTATTGATCAGAACACTTCTGAATTAACATTCCATCGTAATAAAATTTTATTTTCCTTTTATATCTTTTATTTTATTTATTTATTTTTATTTGTAGTCCTAGTTTTTAAGAAAGGGGATGGCAATGGCATATGTCTGCTGGTATATATTGAATGAGACAGAGTGATGACAGAGCACAAACGCCATAGTCTGTGAGCAAATGGAATAAAGCAATTAATACATATTTCTACTTTAACTGACTGTTCTAGAAATTACAAATAAGGTCATATTAAATGAGTGAGAGAAAAAAAAGACAGGTCTTACATGTATATCTACTGAGGTCATCAGTGAAAAGGAGCAAAAATAAACACAGACTTTTTTGGGGGCAGTACTTTCATTAATGTCCAAGGCCCTCAGTAGATCAGGCAGGGCCAAATTCATCTTTGTACCCTAGTTCTTGGCAGCATCTACTTCCAAATATTGGGCAGAGCTTCAGATGGCCTAAACAGGGATCTTTCCATTGGTTCTGGGAGAGACATAATGATTTATAACCACTGAAATCCACCACTGTGTGTTTGCAAAGGGTGTAAATCAGAGCAGAGACAGGTCCATTGATTTTTTCCTCTCACTTCCTTGTCAATGCCTTCTGCTTTGTAGTGCTTAACATTTTTTCATCAGTTCTTAGAGATATCACCTGTACCAATTTTAGTCACTCCTGAGGTATAACAGCTTCCAAACTAGTACATGGTTAAATAATTAATTGAACACTTACTTTCAAATCAGAGAAATAATGAATAACAAACTGAATAATAAAGAGAAATAAATGCTAATATTTGGTTATTGCGTAAGAATTTACTTATATTTTGATTTATATTTTAGATGGTGAAGCTGTAATCCAAAAATGTGTGGATGAAATACTACTATAATGACTTTGATACTATAAATAATGATTACACATTTTATAAGCCCTTGAATGAACTCAGTTTTATTTCTAAACTGTATGAATGTCCTGTTATCTTTATACATCAGATCATTAGTGGAGATTTATGCAAATAATATGGTGACTTAGTATGATTCTCTAAGATTTCTAGTTGTAGTTTATGCCCTGATTTCAAACATAAACATTGTCAATGATTTGCTTGCACTAAATAATTTATCACTAGAAATAAAAAGATTGACATACTGGGTGCTGTACTCTGTACAAATTGATCTGGTAATGGTAGATCAGAAAAAACACCTGTTAAAATTCTTTCTATAATAAGATAATATTCACATTATATGCTATAAATAAAATGGAAGATGTTACTCAAAATACATGAAAATGAATTATGGTCATCAGCAAACTAATGTTGAACTTTTTTTGTGCATTGTTAATTTAATATTACTAGTAAATCCATACAGTATTTGAGCTATGCTTGAGATTAGATTGATCAATTTCTTTGGTCGGTTACAGAGACATGTCCTAGGAGGTTTCTGTTTGTATCACTGTTCATCTCTTTAATGTCTTTTTGCATGAAACAGTCGATGAAATGCAGTGCAAACCTAAGTTACCTAAACAAAAATTCTATGAACATCAAATATTTGCACTATATGGAAAAAGACTGGAAGATTGATTTACTGATAAAAGAATTTTCTATGTGTCATTGTAATACTGCTAAACTGGTCACTTCCTTCAAGAATAGGAATTTTGCATGTTTATACCATTGTGCAAAAAAATCTTAGTACTGAATCTTTTACAGTAATGTTTCTGGAATAAAATTGCAATGCTTTATAATTTTGGGTCATTCTCTAAGTAAAGGAAACATTCCATGAATTTGATTTCTTTTTGTTCAAATATTTTAATACTTGTTCCTCCTGTAGATTGGCAAGTCTTAAACATAGTGTCACAAATAATAAATTCATTGAAGATTCAGCATCACTTAATGCTAACAGTCAGAGAAAATATTCCTAGTCCTTTGTTACTTTAATTCTTTTATGTCCTGTCCTGACATGCTGCAGTTTCCAGTTAAAGCAACTTGGAGTAGGCACTTCCAGGTGTTACACCCCTACCTTCCCTTCAACACACAGAATGACTGAGAGAGCCAAAACATCCTCCGAAGAATATATCACAGTTCAGATATAAAATTACCCTCTTCCTGGCCAGGCTTAAATTCCTTTCTTAAGATTGTGAACAAAATTTTGGATGATTCTGAAAGATGAATTTTTTATCAACACACATATTTTCATAGTTCCAGGAAAACGAAAAACTTTTTTTCATTTAGCAGTTTTGCCAATGCTGTACAAATCTTTTCCATACACAGAAGGCCTGCTCTATGACTTAGTATTGCTCATCTCCAAAATAATCACCATTTTGACTAGGTCAAGTGGCAACATTCAATAAAATATCAATTTTTAAAACACTTGTACTGAGAAATCTATACTTCTTTTCTAACCTCCCAGATCAGTCTTTTCCTTGGCCTAATTTTCAACTCATCCTTACATTTATAGATTTTTCTAGCACTGTTACTTTGCACTTAACCATTTCATAGTTGCTGAATGGAGTAATATTAAAGGATAGGTCATCCTGCATAGCTGACAGTAAGGAACATATTAAGATAGTGTTGGATCCATTTCTTTCCTCTTTCCAGCCAACATACTTACTATATTTAATCAACATACTTGTTATAGAAAAATAATGTGCAAAATAAAATAAAATGGGACATGCTATAATAGCTCTCTGTTCTTAAAACCCCTATATGTTGTTTCATAGCATTGTAATTTTTTCATGCTTTGTAATCACTACTTTCTTGACACCCACTGTACATTGGCTAATACAAGGATTAAAAATCCATCTTAGAGTACCCTAATAATGTCTAAAGTTATTTGAAATCTGTGTCTGAATAATTAAAATATTGCCCAGTCTGCTTTTTAAACCAATGCATGTGGAAAATATCAGTAATAAAAAAGAAATGTTTAATTTCAGTATTTCATTTTCTGTTATGTTGTTAGTTGTAGCATCATTAATAGCACTCAATTTACTTTAAAAAATATTTTATTTTTTTTACCAGGAAGATAAAAATCTTACATCTATATACAATCAGTAATAGAAAAGTTCCTTGCACCTACATTTAATTGCTGAGCATGCAGAATTGTGTGCTTGACAAGTCCAGCTCCTGCCTCAGCATCCATGTAATTCTTCATTTTAATTAGATCTCTTGGCAAAGATGCAGACCAAAATCTCATAACTCTCCTCTGACTGTTTTAGATGAATCAGCCTTGCTGTGATACAGTGCACACCTACACGCTCACATGGTTCTTAGCTGTCTTCACAGGGTAGCAAGAATTAAATTAAAAAGTCTCATGGGCACCTTACACAATGGGAATAATGGAAAGTTTGGCATTTTCACACTTATTCCAGACTGATATTTCACTCTTACATCTTCTCAGTACTCCAATTATTTAACTAGGGATTTCTTGCAAAAACTATTTATGATCCTATGAAAAGTGGAGGGAAAACCATACTAGAATGGCTCCAATAGCTGTATAGATTTTATCTAGAAGTACAGAAATGTGAGCCAAGTCATTTCATTCTGGGAAATAAAGACTGAATTTCCCCAAGTGTGGTTACCCTGTTGCAGCTCATGCTGGTCCCCTGCTCCAGCATAGGTCCCTCCTGTGGGGTCATTCATTCAGGCACAGACTGCCCCAATGTGGGTGCCCTGCGAACCAAAGCCACTGCCCGGAGCCTGGTCCTGAATGATTCTGCATGGGTGACAGACAGCTCAGTAGCTGGACTGGACTGAAACAGCATTTTAATATTTAGTTCATTGTATCATGATGTATTGAATTCTTCCTATACTGTTGGCCATTAAAGTATCCATAAGAAAATGTTTTTTCGAAGCATACCAACATGCGGACATTTCTTTTTTAATATGCCAGTCTATTCAAGTTTTAATAACTAAAGAGATTCAGGAAGAGTATGTATAAAAATCTTTCTTGTCTTAATTAATTTCAGCTTTGAAGAGTATGAGAGGTTTATGCTTAAGCACTGCTTACAAATAAAACAAAATTCTTTAATTACTTCTGATGTGATTTCAATTTGTCATCACAGCCTGAGCTCTCCTTACTGACTAAATCCTTATTGTTTCTTTATTATTATAAAAAGACCTTGATTTCCAGTTGATAAGAGTAATAGGGACCATAATGGGTCAAATCAAAAGTCAACCTATTCCAACAAGTGCCAGTAATAAAACACTTTGAAAAGCAAAGATGAGCAGTGCAACAGTCTCTAAGATACTCACTTCACTTCCCATGGTTTAATGTTCTGCAGCTTTTTGGGCCACAGAGGTTTTGGTGGTAGTTAATAATCATCAGTGGGGTGTTTTGAATAATTATTTTCTGTGCTGTTTTTGATCTCGTGAAATCATTTGACCTCTGCAGCATCCTGTGGTAAAGAAATTCCAACTTAGCTACAGAGGAAGAAGTTTGAGTTTTGTCTGTAATATGCTAGTTCTAGTGGAGCTCCTTATTATGTACTGCACAAGACAATAAACAGTTGAGGCTGATTTCATCACAATCCTTCTGTTTCTAAAAACCTGTGATCCTCTCCTCATCTCTTCTGTGGACTGAAGACCATTCATCCCTACAGTTACAGATCTCCTTCCTCTTATTCTTAGTAACTTTTCTATTAATTATTTGTCTAGTTTCTCTTATTTTGTTAGTCATTCCTAGCATTTGACTTTCCTATTACTGGTAGTAATAGTAGTAAAGCTTTTTCACATTTATCCCATTTATTTATATTTCATTTTAGATGTTGTTTGTTTGTGTGACCTTTCCACAACTCTTTACAGTGACCCTTCATTTATGCTATGCTGAACAAGTTAGCTTTAGTAGATATTGTCAGTTCATATTTTAATTGTTTTGCAGATCAGCTATAAATGTCTTGTTTAAAAAAAGGGGGAAAAAAAAGGAGTTAGAATCTGTTTGGACAGTTTCTCCATGACACAGGTTGTGCTGAGACACAGTAGCTAATGTTTCAGGAGCTATATTTTTCCTGTCTTCTTGTGAATTGTTTTATGGTATCAGAAGCACACAGTAATTCCTCTAATTCCTCTATTTAACTTCAAAATCAAAGCCTTTATGGCTGAGCAAGGTATGTATAAGCACCTTTCTGTTCAGCTGGCCTGGACATCATCTGCACTAACCACCATGTCAGGGCACAATAAAAATATCTGCCCACAAAGGCTGGAGTATCTTACCTGTTCATTCTGTAGGACTTGAGAGGTCAGTTCCTGGAAGGCTTCCTACACACTACTGCACCCTGGCTGGCACAGGTCTAAATTTTCCCATTAGTGTAAAGGTGAGCAAATCATGAGAATACCTGGCTGCAAGGGAAATGCAGTGTTCTTCCTAATTAAACTTACCCATTCCTTCTCACCAGCTCCAGAAAGTTGAACTGCACTGTAATTTCAAGCCTGCAAACCAAATTTGGAGGGTTCTCCAACTTCATTTGGTATGAAAGATGCTCTGCTGAAAGCAGTACTGCTGTCTTTTGTTTAATGCTTGCCCTGAATTATATTAAACAAGCTCTAGAAGGAATGACTGAGGGGCTGAGAATGTGGGAAAAAATAAGACTATAAATAATGGGACATATGATGTATAGATCAGCTCTGGGTTGGGGGAAAATTGTATCCCCTGGAATTGAAATGTGAAAATTAGACCCTATCTATTGTTGACATAGAAGCAATCAGTAAATGTGAAATACCGAGTGATTGTATACTTTTTATCTTATCTTTATAATTTCTTAATTTATTTCTTATTGTCAGTTTCTCAAAATTTTGTTTCAACATTTTATACATCATTGTTTTGTTTCTCTTTTTTAGATGACACCTTTTATTTTCTCTCATCTTGAAAATGTCTTGCTTCAAAATGTTATTTTCATTGCTTGTCCCACATTTTATGCCTCAAATAAATGTCTGTGCAAGGTTAAGTAATAAAAATACATTCTATTTCCCTATATTTACAATATTTCCTCTCACTGATAGTCTGTCTTGTCAATTAAATTTAAGTATTTGAACAGCTCATAACAATTTTATCTACTCACCTAGGCAGCTGGTAGCGCAGTGGCAAAAAGTTACTTCTAAATTTCAGAGGGAAAATGTTCAAAGAATTTTAGTATATAGCAGTTTTCTTTTTAGTTAGCATACACAAAGCTCTAATTTTCCTTATTACATGATGTTACAATGCACCTACAATATCTCTGTACACAAAAACTTGCTGGGCTAAGAAATTTAAAGGGGATTGAAAACTCTGTCATAGCAAGCCTTGAGTCTGCAGTGGCAGAATGTCTGCAGCTGTCCCAGTAATTGCCCAAAGACAGTTATACCTTTCCCTCTTTTCATAGTCTAAAAATAGAGCAGTACCACATCCCAAAGTAATTGCTCAGTCTAGAGGCTAAAGATCTTTCCTCTTCCTGAGAGACAGAAAATTTACAAATACTTGAGTTGAATACCACTGGCTAAAATCTGGGCTTAACTGAACCAGTAAATATTTGATCGGGGCCGGAAATTCACCTGCAGTTCCCAGCTCAAATCATCTTAGGGAATGATCCATTCTTGCTGATATCATTGTTCTCCCATTCCATCAAAGGTCATTTTGCTTATCCTGCAACTTTAGCAACAAATCCTTAGTTCACTTTAGCTCTTCAGTCTTTACAACATCCTATTATTTTCCTCTCAGGCTCACATTTTACTATCTTTTGCAAATGAAAAAGATTCCTCTTCTTACTTAATGTTTTCTCACTTTATCTGCAATATAAACAAAGTGAGTCAAAATAATTTCTGTGCATAAAAGTGCTAGGGACCCACCTGGGGAGGGACTGAATTGACCTGCATTGCTTTTGTAGTGTTGATAAGCTTCCTTCTGTAGATTAACACTTCATTCTGTACACAACATGTCAGGATATTCTTGACATATTTTATTGTTTCATTTCCAGATACAGATCTAAAAGATTGTTTTAAATCTAAAAGTAGGTGAAAATAAAAATTTAAAAATGTAATGTTTGTCAACTAGTTGATTCTGCATCACTACAATCCATAGGAATATGGTTATTATTTTTTAGAATTTGCCCTTAGCACTAATGTCTGACCTCTGCTCTTTTTGTATTTTATTAAAACATATGGTCAAAATCAAATCAGCACCCTTAATTTCTTTTTCAAACAGGATGACTTTAAATTTGGTTTGTTGAAATAACAAAGGTCAAGACACAGGTTTATGCTACGAAATAAGATAGAGATTTAAAAACTATAAACTTGCTTTTTAGTACGAAGTTTAGGTGTCAACTTATCATACCAAATTTTCATCAGGTTTTTGTCATAGAGAAAGTCAGTTTAGTTGTTTCTTTACAGAAATTTCAAGTGCATCATCTGGAATTTCTAATCTCCGTAGTATTACAAACTTTCCTCTGGGCATCAAGGAATGCTTCATGTTTTTTTTTGTTTGTGTTTTTCAAATAACTATTATTTATTCAGAAGAGTTTAATTCCCTCCTTATTTTCACAGGCATCTTTTTTATGTGCAATTCACCATTACTTACCCAATAAGGGATATTTTAGGCTAAAATCCACATAAAATATATTTTAACAATAAGTAGGAATAATACAAACTCTAAGATCTGACATGTTTTTTTTCAAATGTCAGTGAACATATTCTTCCTTTAGATAGCAGAAAGGAACAACCTAAAGCAGAAACAGGCAAAATTACTAAGCACATATCTCAAATGCATAATGTTTGTGATCTGAATTTCATAAATAATATGACATTGCTATCGCTGCTTTCTAATCCCTGTTGAGGGGGATTGTCCCTTCTATGCCAATAGCTACTTACCAGTTCACAAACTTGCTTGTGCAATGCATTGGAGGAAGATCCCATGACTTCCTGGACATTTAGAAACAGATTTTTTTTTCATATTTTTCTTTTCAGAATCATGATGCTAGTCTTCCAGTTTCCATTCTGCCAGCATCAAGATTTCAAGAAAGGAAGAAAAAACTTTGTTGCTACAGACCCAATATCAACAGCATAGTTAGCAGACATAATGGCAGATATAGCTGTTTTTGAATTAGTTCATTTTTTGAGTTTTCTCCTTCTACATACACAGCTAATAAGAAAACAAAGTCCTTGCACAACCTTATGGCCAAAATCCAATCCATATGCTTTCACTAAGCATAGCTTCCACTGATGAAAACCTTGTGAACATACGTGTAATTTCATGCAATCATAGACTCAATTTTCTTACTACATGACTGCAGTCTTGCCTTGTGCTTCAGAATCATGTTTTGCAGAATGTAAATAGGGGAAAAGCTCCATCATTCTTGGCTCACATAGTGAATTTGTGCTTATATTTTGTAGATTATACTGCCTTTGTGCTCTAGTTCTTTAAGCCCGGTGATTCTATTTTCCAAATAAAATCAACTCTAATACAAAAATAAGCTTTGAATAAAGGTGTATGCAAGCTCTTTTGGAAGGTTTACTTGCAATAAGAACTGTTTTGAAGAACTGAGATAAAAGTTAAAGGCTGGGGTATTACAAGACTGTGGAAAGTGAAGCAACAGTAATTTTCTTGGTATTTTCTTGCTGAAAAGGAAAACTGGAATTTTATTCTAAACTTAGTTATATGAGCCTAATTACTCAGTTTTCTTCTCTTAGATATTTTACCTCATCATAACATAATGCTATGATATTTCTAACATAATGCCCTCTTTGTCTGTGATCCCAGAGATATTTCAGAAATAAATTCTCTTTTATTTCACATACCAGGCTGCAGTCAGTATTTTTCTCACATCTAGAAAGGTACTATTTTATCCACTCCTGTTCATTTACCCAGTTTTCCTTTTTAATCCTGCCAACCAGCCTTCACAATCTATTTGCTGTCTTGCTATCAAGTTCTGACACTTTACCTGCTTCAAATTCTTACATACATTCCCAAATTTCCTTAATGTATCAGACTGTTATCACATTGATATGGCACATGGCACTTGAATACATTTAACAAGCATATATTTTTATTTAAATAGGTTCAAAATTCTGTATGTGTTGTAATCTCTTTGTGTGAATGCAGAACCAGACTTCTGAAGACAGTTTATGAAATTCAATTACAAATTGGGGATGGAAAGTAGGATGGATCCAGGCAATCTAAACCTTACTTCACCTGGAAGTTTGGAAACCCCATCAAACAATCTGCTGGCTATCCAGAAGTGCAGCCTGCTTCTGCAGGTGCCTAGCTTCGCTAGCTAGAGAGTCCTGAGTCTGACAGAACTTTTAAATTTTCCACATATTTTCAGAGTGGCCAAGACTATTTTCATTCTTATGACAAACTCTTTCCATGGGTCTTGCAATACATACAGAGAAAAAAACTGACTTTTCCCAAGCGCCCAAGGAATTCCTTCCCAATTATGTATGGTCAGAACTGCATTTATAACATATATTGCTTGTCTCTATTAACTATACTTAGATATTTCTGTGGGTATTTTCCACAACTGACGAGTCCCAATCCCCAGTCCGAGTATTTAACCTTTGAAAATGCATAAAGATATAGTTTTAAAATGCCAAATTTTAACTCCCAAGTAAAATTAATTTCCAAATGAATATTACTTTTAACATGGATGTCTCAGCATAAATTTTTCATCCTGCTCCCTAGTGGCAACTATCTACTTTTTTTCTAAAACAGAACAGTAAAAGAGATATAGCTTAAATATTGGTTTGGTCTTCTAATGCTAGTCAGTTAAATAGTCCACCCTTGTTCCTTATTTCTCATGTTCCTCCTTGTTCATTGCTGGCTTGTGTTGGCTTCACATCAATGGTCACCCCAAGTCCTTCCCCTGCAGTGCTGCTCTAATTCTGCATCCAGCCTCTAGCCAGATCTGGGGTTGCCACTGTCCACATGTAGGACCTGTCACGAGTTTCACTCCTTCATTAATTTGCACAGTCCCACTGAACACAACCCTCCAACCTCCAGTATCCCAGACCTCAAGTTCTTGACCTTCCTGGTCAGAAATCCTCAGTTTTCTCTATAGCCCATCAGTAATTTAGTGTGACTGATGAGGTTTTGATTTTTTTCCTGGTGTTATGTTTGTCTGTCAGGTCTATGTTTGTGTCTATGTTTGTTTGTTTGTTTCTTATGCCCTTTATTAACTGCATTTTCATGGAAAAAGTCTTCAATCAGATCTTAGCAAAGGAAATACAGATTTTCTATTCACAGAATAGCCTGAGTTGGAATGAACCCAGAAGGATCATCTGGGTCTGTCTCTAAAATGAATGGCCCATATAGGGATTGGACCCTCAACCACCATGCTCTAACCAAATGAGCTAATCTCAAGGTCAGGTCCTACTGGGGGAACTTAAATAGAATGACTGCAGTGCAAAACCTATAATGAGAGACAGAAGTACTGAGCTACTTGATCTGGTATTGTTTGATTACAGATATGCTCCTCAACTAGTAATGCAATAACAATACAAGGAAACATACTGCAATTGCCCAAAGTAATGTAGAGATTTGCTTTGTTGTTCTTTGTTTAAATATAGCTCAGTGTAAGTCAGTGAACTGAGCTATTTCTGTAGGAATTCAGAAACAGGTAGTTCCACCACCAAGGCTTCTGTAAGCCACAAAGGCACAATATGCAACACATGGGGTTTGTAACACCCTCCTTTTTCCCCTAAGGCAAACTCTGTCAAAGTTGTTGATCTAAGATATGGGTCAGTTAACAAGCTTGTATCTGAAGACCGCAGAGCAAACTGGATTCAGAAAGAATCGATACTTCTTCTAGATAACAGGAGTCAAGGCCAAGTCATACATTAAACCTAACAATTTAAGTATAAATATCAATGTGCTGCCTGACAGCATGCCAATAAATGTGCCTTAAAAACAAAGGTATATAGCTTGGCCATATAATTAGGAATAAAGTACCAATAAACTAAAGGAACTTCTTAAAAGCACTGAATATATCTTCAAGCAGCAATTGACAAAAGCACTTGGGAGAAACAGAAGCACAGGCAGAACCCACTTAACTTCAGCTGAAGATCAAACTTTGCAGGCAGCTTTCAGAATCCTACAGGTTTGATTGCAAAGCCTTATTATCTCCCAGCCAGGTATAGATCAATACTAGCAACATTTGCAAGATTGAAACAGGTCACACTTAGGAAAGGAGATGGTATCATTTTAATGAGGAAATAAAAGATCACAACGAGGATCCTTACAAAGGAGACAGCGAAAAGTAATTCTCTACACAGCGGATTTAATGGTTGTCTCCTAATGAATGCTGTGAATGTAAGACAGAGGTTTGATTTCCCCTGGAACTAAAAGATTATGGAGTTTTTTGGGCATTCAAGTTTTCCCTGAGAATCAAAAATGAGAAAGATTCAGTGAATTCTAGCAGTATTTTGCCCTCTTATATCTACATTAAATGAAAACTATGTGTATACAGCTATCAGGGCAGAAGAACATCAAAACCTCCCTATAACAAATTGTCTGTCCACCGGATGGCGTGACTTTGTAGGTCTGATGTCATGTGCCTTTTCTTACTGAGGAGTGAAGGGAAAGAGTAAGTGCTAGTACAGAGCAAATCAAAGCAGAACAGCCTGCTGCTGATCTCAGCAGAAGAAGGCAAATGAGTCATTTGAGACAAATATATCCACTACTGCTCATTCACAAGGTGTCCTGCAGTGGTGGAATTACTTCTAAGATGTAAAGAGCAAAATTATTTTTCAAGCAAAAGGGGTTTTTTAAAAGTTCAAAGGTTTTTAATGAAAAAAGAAATCCTATTTCATTCTCTTAGCATGTCCTAATATTTAATTACTTTAACAATGCAAAAACAATTGTTTCTGGTTTACCTTAGCTGCAGGGGATTCATCACCAATATTGGTGATGACAGGGCTCAAGCCAATAAGGTAATGCTAACAGATTTAGTTCCAAAGGGATTTATTCAATTAGGTCTCAAATACACTGGGGTGATCACATGAGAGCTTTTGATAAAGACTTGGTTTTTACAATAAATTTTACTGAACTGTTGGGTTGCAGGTAAGCTTATTCATCAGAAAGTTGAAGTCTAAGTGGAGACAGAAGCATTATAGAGACCTTTTGGACAGATGCTATGTTCCAGAATTCTCTTTTTTACCTCCAAGGCAAATGAAACTCAAAAATGAGTGTACACATGCTAAGAATTATAGACCAATGTCGCTGTGGGACATGCAAGGACACACACAGACGCTCTTTGATGAGAAGGTTAAAAACTATTTATTAAAACATTTGACTTCAAATTTATAATATTTCCATACAGACCAGGGGTTGGAGGAGAAGGTGGACACCTCTCCCATCCCGTTGGTCAAGACAACTGCCCATCAGTTGTTTTTTCACACCAAGAGAAAGTGTGCAAACAACCTTGTCTTAACATAAACGTGCTTCTAATTATAACACCAGTGTGTGAGAAAGAACTAAGAACTATGAAAAATATTAAGTTAAAAAGTGCATCAGAAAAGCTTGAAAAATCAGGGCAACAGACCAACGTCAAATATCTGAGGTTAAATAATATCTTAATTCCAAGAACTTCTGTCACTTCCCTGCCTTTTCCCTTCTGCAAAGTATTGATAAAGATTCATTGCAATATCTTTGGGTTTGAACTGAAGGTGCTGAAAGCACATTTTTCTCTTAAAATTTCAGCTGTCACAGGAAGAGTTGCTCATTGGTTGTAAATCAAATAATTTCTGCCCTATTTGAGCTCAGGAGCACAGTCGGATGGACACTCAGCTGCATCTGCACGGAACCACAATCTCCGGGGGAGCCAAAAGCCTGTGACACAATGTCCTTTCCATAATGCCTCTATTGCCCCTACATTCTGCAACTCACTTCTTTTCCAATCTTCAAATCACATTCAGAGAATTAATATTACTGCTTATAATAATAATTTCCTTTTTAGGATAGTCCAGTGATTAAAAGCATGGTATAGCTCTGTAACATTTTAGTACTTTTCCTAACTGTGCAACAACTACTGTGCATCTTTGGATTTACCTTTTTGAATCTAAGATACGAAAAAGACATTGAACTCTCTTCAGGAAAGATTTGACAATTGTTAATTATGGTACAGCAGGAAAGATTGCAAACTATAGCCAAAGCAGTGTATCTCTTTCTGCTTGAATTTTTTTTAGTAGTTATAACATCTTCCAAGTTTCATAATTAAAGATGTTGACTCTGACAAAAAGAATTTATTTGTTTCTGAAGATAAATTTAATTAAAGCTAAAAAATGGAAAATTAATAGAAAAAATCTGATTGATTTTAAGCATAGAATAGATGCAAGAAATTTCTTGCAGAAAAATAATGAAAAATATTTATCTATATTTTTATGTAGAAATGGACAGAAAAACATGTAACATAGATAGGAGCAAAAATGTTTAAAATTGTCCAAAAAACAACAAAGCTTTACCATTTTTCAAGTTTACATAGAAAGGTAACATGTCAAAAATTAAGAGAATGTTCTGCTTAATTATCTAGAATACATGTCTTTGTTCTATGTCTTAAATTTGTGAAGGAGGTTTCTCTCCTCTGAAAATCTAGATTTCCTTGGATTCAAGAAAATAAAAGGATTTACATGTCAAATTTGTACATCAAGATTTATCTTGATAAGTATATTCCAATGAAGGAAACTGGCACAAGATAAGTTTTTTAATAATTTTATCCCATAGGTATAGAAAAACCATAATGAACAGTGTGGTTAAATAAGACAAAAAATATTTGAGGCAATCACAGCAAAGGTTATAGTATACAGTGTGTGGTCTTTCTTAGCTTTGTAGTGCAAAACCTCATGAATTTCTCTATTCTACAAAGACTTAGGGATGGTTACCATCACACTTTGTTAGGAACTTGAAAGAATGGACCCCTTGTAAGGATCCTTCCCCTCTAGGAGCTGATAAAGCTAGCAAAGCTTCAGATCCTGCAGAGTACAGCTCCATCTTTTTATGTTTGGTCTTCCTTTTTTCTGTCTTTAAAAAAATCCCAAACCAAACAAAACTGCAAAACCCTATGCAATATGTATGGTAAGATAGATGTTAACTTCAGGCTAAGCTTTTAAACTTCAAGTAGTGCAGAGATAACAGTATTCTTACATATAATGTTAGGAAGAAAAATGATCTTATGTTTAAGAAACATTTTTATGCCTGTGGACAGAACTCAATTTCAGTTTTCATTTAAAGCCTAGAGTAACTTATGGATTTGATTCATGTCACTTAATTTTAGCTTGTCTAAAAGTTAAGACATCCCATGCAAAGTAAAGAGAGTAACTTGGCTCTGGCCCCAGTTCAAGAGATGGATAGCTAAATGTGGAGCATGATTCATACCTTAACATAGCAACTTTTCACTGACTTGATGAATGTGAAAGTCAGCTCTAAAGCTAAAAATGAATTTTAAATAGGTATAGTTAATCTTGGTTTTTGTTATAATCTCCCTCTCTCTCGTTTATTTTGCAAAATCAAGTATTGAAACATTGCCTATCCCTTGGGGAAAGAGTAGTGGGACCAAGAATGCTAAAAGGATTTAAAATATGATCAGATACTTGTTTCTGAAATAAATGTTTGCTTTAATTTGTTTCCTACTCAAATCCAAGAATTTTTCAGATAATATATTAGCTCAGTTGGTCAGAGCATGGTGCTAATAATGCCAAGGTTGTGTGTTTGATCTCCATATGAGCCATTCGCTTGAGAGGGACTTGACCCTTGTGGGTCCCTTCCAACTCAGAATATTCTGTGATTCTGTATGGATGTTTCTAAACACTGTGATTTCTTCAAGTGCAAAGTATTGCAAGAGTTCAAAATTAATTCCTATTCTGAAAGCCCATTGTTTCTTTCTTACCTTTAACCTTCTCAGTTCTTTGTGTACCTTCATGTCTCATGCTACAGATCCATAACAGCATGGATCCTTCATTTCACCTTCATCTGGGGAGCAGCTTTTTTTGTCTGATTCTCTTTCTTTTCCCTGGGATGTCTAATATCCCAGGCACATCTCAAAAGAATCCATGGAAAACAGAAGGGCACACACTTCATTATGGCTAAGAAAACTCAGAGGTTCTAAAAGTCTCAAAGTGTTGCAGCATCCTGAGACTGAAGTTTCATAGAATAATGGAGTGGGAGTTATAGTGGCTGTGCTCCTAAAACTTGAAATTTTGCCATCATATTCTATTTCCTGTGGGGACAAGAGTAGAGAATTCTAAAGATACAGAATTGCTTCTAGTGGTCTGAGAGTGTTTTTGTGAATTTTGTTTGAAAGGTAACTTTAGGTCCCACCATGGATAACCAAAACTTAAGGATAACCCAACTTCCAATTTGATAGTTAAAAAGCTTTAGATACAAAAATGTCTAGAAAGGAAAACAATATTTATAATAATTCCACAGTGAATGAACTCAGATTTTTCTTATTCTTACATTGAATTACAGCTTTTGGAATATATAAGTTTCTAGTATTAAAATTTTTTCTCAAAGTCATACATTTGGCTGCAGAGCTTGAATGTTGTAACACTACGTCAACAATTCAAAGAAAACAGGAAGCATTTTCCTCTCTATTTTCCCTTTGTTTAAATTTGAGAGTACCAAAAGAAAGTATTTTGACACTTTTGCTGATGATTTCTGCACGGTTATGAAGCTTAATATGTGATATATTGAAGTGAGTTTTATCAGGCATAAGAGGGAGAGTCAGAGAGAGACTGAGTGCAGGAGTGTGAACATCCATGTTGTACAAATGGTATTAATTTCTCGCCCCTATCACCCACAATATGCCTTGTTGATAGTGCTGCAGCTGTGATGAGAAAAATGGATGTTCTCAAATTGTGTTCCTTTTAGCTTCTACCCTCTGTAAGGTCACAATATATAGGGAGTGAAAGACTCAGCACAGAATGTAACTTATTCTGGAGCAGCTTTAAATTTCTGGAAATTCAGTGACTTTGTAGCCTGTTTCTAGCACAAAAGCTGGAAAAAGTCTTTATTCTTTTGTAATTTTCCTACTGAGCAGAATATGCCTTTGAGTTGTAATTCTATCTTCATTCTGAAAATTGTGAAGATTTGCAGCTTCTTCAGTGAACTAGACACAGCAGAGTTTCTAATCAGCATCTCAACATGCCCCATCAATGCCCTCTACTCAGGACACTTCACAGGTATAAACTTTCAATGAACAATCATGTGAAAGCCCAAAATCATCTACATTCCACACTTTCTGTTAGCTAAGGGTGAGCCTCTCAGAAGACAAAATTATTGATGATATCATTATCCTTTGACTAAGCTTACATTCTTAGATTCAGGGGTTTTTTTATTAGTTGTGAATATTGGACTTTTGAGGAAAATGTTAGTGTCACAGAGATGGTACTGTGGCTAGTGTAATTCTCAAAGCTACAATCACTTCAATATGCACTTTGCAACAGCTAAGGATTTTGTCCTTGGGGGTTTAGCATAAAATAATGTCAAGAAGAATAATTTAAAGAATAGTACTGACTGTGAGATTAAATGTGTTTGAAGACATGTACTTTCAGCTCTGATGAGGCACCCCTGGAATACCATCCAGAGTAACGGCTCTTCACAGTGAAAAGATAATGATATAACAGATAAACAGAAAAGAAGGAACAAACAGAGCTAGAGATGAAAGCTGTTGAAAGATCAGAGTTATCTAAAAAGTTAATATATAGGGAGGAAATATTTAGAACCTAATTTTTTATCCTTTAGGGAAAACAGTGTAAAAGTGATGGAGGTATAATTAAGAACAAGTAAACCTGTGGGCAAGAGGTGTAGGGATGAACTACAGAAAAGCAAAACTAAATTTGAGAGGAGGAGGCTTCCAAAAGCAAAGCAATGAAGCAACAAGAATGGTCTCACTGGGATTGCATGAGTAGAAAATTCATAAAAAATTCAGGCATTTTGAAGCTGAAATATCTTGCTTTGCAAATTTAGATTTTACTAGAAGAGCAAATGAAAAATATAAAGTAACATTTATATTCTTTCAAAGTCTAATTTTCTTGAAGTATGGAGTACTATTACAATCTAGAGTTTTACTGGTCAGATCTTGGACTTCAAAAACGCAAATAAAACCTACCTACCTACTTCTTTGATTTTACTTTTAGCAGAGCCGCCTTTGCGTTTACACCATATCTGGTAGGAAAACTTTCTCTTTTCTTTCCCATAGCAGATGGAACTGGAAATTACAGTTGATTGAAATGGGAACATTTCTTGGGAAACTTTGACTTCAGAAACCTGATGTCAAGATGAAAGAATCTATCAATAAAAGCAAAAACGATCAAGAACACTTGTTCTTCTGATCAAACCCAAAATCTACTGAAAATGACCATTTAATGAGTGGTTTACCAACAAAAAAAAAAGTGAGACAGCAAAATAAGTGTTTCCTCACCTACAAAGTTAGTAGCCATTCTAAGATAGACTTGATGCCTTTTCCTATGAAAAATTTCACAAGGTCCAGAAGTCTTTTGCTCTGGTTTAGAATGAAAACAAATGCTGAAACCTCATTTTCTAAAATGGACTGCACCTGTTTTGCCTGAGCCATGTTACAAAAATAGAGTCTGTAAGACGTGAAAGAGAAAAAGAATAACAGCTAAGACACCATGGCCAGTGACTGTTATGGAGAGAAAATCAGAGGAATTGGATGAGTCTTGGCTTTGAGCTGGATTCCTTGTTTAGGCTTATCTTTTTAAACTGAATTTAACATTTGTGAACAGCTGCACATGAATAGCACAGGACAACAAAATTCATTCCTTGGACTCATTCCAAAGCCAATTAAAACAAGTGGAAAACTTCCATGTGTTCTAATGAGCTCTTTTATCCTTGAACTAGACAAAGTTTGGCCCCAAATGGTATAAGAATAGCAAGCTTCAATTTCTGAGACTCAATTCAAAGACTTCAATTGTTTTTGAGGAGATAATCTATACCTACTGAGAGGCTCCTTATGTGTGTGTGTGTGGCTTTTTTCATCTTTGGTTGTACAAATTAGTGATAATGGCATTAATGGTACTTATGAAGTGACTGTGCTCAAGCTCACAAATTATTTGCTTTAGGACTTGCTAATAGAAGAGTAGATTGAACCAAGGAAACCCAGATGCTTCCATACATGAAACAGTCTCTGGATGGGTCATTCACCTGTACATACAAGTGGAGAATGTCACTATATGCTGTATGATCATCAGGAAAACAGGGATCACAAGGACTACAATGCATGAACTTGCTGTTCCTTAGAATCTTTTGTTCTGTATGTTTTTGAATTCCTACTATTCTTTGGAAGAAAGCAGGTTTCTCTTGTCTCTGCTTATGAGATGTATGCATGCATACACCAAAAGTATAAACAAGGCAGCCTCCCTGCCTCACACCACATAGTGCCACTATCACAGGTACTAAGGGACTTGGCAAATATCCCACAGAACTGCCCCTCAGCTGCACAAGACCCTGCTGCCCCAGCAGCCTCAAATTCTCAATTAGCAACCAATTTTCTAAAGTAGGTTTATGCTTATAAATGGAAAACTGTGGGATTGTTTCCTAATCGATAATACTGAGATTTTTAGTGCAAAACCGTGCAGGATTTGAGTTTCTGAAAATGTTTAAATTATTCTTCTGTATTTATTTAATATTTTGTGTTTAGCTTAATAATGCAAAGGATTTTTTATTCAGGATTTCTGTAGGGTAATGTGAGTGACTCTGATCTGTCTACCTGCTAAACGTGTGCTGTTTATGGTCTGATTTTATATTGTGCTTCACCTGAGCCACAGTACAAAATGTATTGGTAAAATAAGGTGATGATCAAGGTTTAATGTTTAATATTTAATATTTAAGCAAATTATTTGGGGTTTCCTGACTTAAAGAAACCCTAAACATAGAGGCAATGATATATGGGCTTTTTATTAGGTATACCCAGACATACCCAGACATATCCAGACATAGGAACTAATCAAGTAAACCGTGGGAGATAATATTACTACCAACTTCAAGGACAGCTTTCTGGTTTCTTGGGAGTTTGATTGATATTGTTTCCATGCAAATGTAGACTGTTTTATAGGAAAGAAAACTGTGAAATGAATGCTGGAATTTAATGCTTGACCATGTTTGTTCTGTATAAATTAAAGAGCAACATGAAAGCTGCATTTTTTTTAAATGCCAGTGTACATTGTTAAAATGCTAATATGATGGAGCAGAAAGTGACAGAGGTAGGAAAGTTGGAAGACTGAGGATTGTAAATGCTTACTTGAAAACACAAATGGGAGTTCAAATGCATGGTGTTCTAATATGTCCTGTTCAAGCAGATTATTTTTCTCTTTACAGAAGAACAAGTGGACAGAGGCTTAATGTCTCCTATTCTTTTACAGACACAAAGTGACACTAAGAAAAAATATGTCCATCTACTGGCAGAAAAAGTATCACTGTATTCATTGACTTCTGTATTGGCTTTTTAAAGGCAAATCAGGCCATTCAACCATGAAATGTCCTCTGGGAGGAAGAATATTGGTCAAAATGATGGTCGATTTGTCTCCCAGGTTGTATGGATCCACAGGGGTAACTGGGAGAGCAGCAGGGCACTTCCTGCACGTGTTCTTCAACTTAACATCCTTTTCCCCTCCTTGTCAGGTTGACATAGTGCAAGCTGGTGTGGTGAAATGGTGCAGATGTATTTTCACTGTGCTTTTCTGAAACTTCCTTTGTTTTTCTGTCCTATACCACTTGCCACTCCCCATAACCCTTTTCTGTTTTATATTCTTGCACTTCCTACCTTCTTCATGCCTAACCTGACTGTTTCCTCTCCTATGCTGGACTGTTTCCAGCTTTGCTTTCTTAATTTCTCAGATCTATCCTGTTTCTTCCCATGCCATGCACACATTTCCACTTCCACTTCCATGTCTGACATCTTCTGGAGATATCTGTCGCAATTGGGATGCTCTTTACTTTCCCCATCCTGTCCATCATACACATATTACCCTCTCTCCCATCACAACTCAGAACCTCTTTCCCATGTCTGTGTTCCTCCTCTCCTTCTTCTTGCTACATGTGTCTAAAAATGATGATAACATGCCTAGTACCACCACACTGTGGCTTGCTCCCTCCTGTCTTTTGGCCTCCAAATACTTTTTTACTTTGGCTTGCTTCTTCAGTGGATGTTATTTACTCAACCTGCTGTGTTTTTCTCATGCTATATGTCTGAATCATAATTTTAGATGTAGATTTTGGGATATTTGTCTCATATTTTTTTCCGGTTTTTCCATTTTCCATTTCTGCCTCTGCTGAGCAGTAGTTTGGATAATTGTTTCCTCTACCATTTCTGTTACAACACTCTATCCCCCATATAGCTCCTTCCTCTTCCTCTACTGTCTTTCTATTCATCTCCAATGAACCTCACTTCCTTGCATGTTTAGTTAGAAATCACATTCTTTCTTTACCCTTGTCGGTAGACCTGATTCAATTTCCTTATTCCTCCAAATTGTGGGGGTTTCTTCACTAGCTTAGCAAATTTTCAAATTTTTAACTTTTCAACTTCCTATCAAGGAAGACAGAACTGACAGTATTTAGGCAGGATCAACCCCATCATTCTGAGGGGGAAGAAAAAAGGGTAGCTCAAAGGTTATTTTAATGATATTGATTGTTTAATCTGGTAGAGCTTTGGCTCTCAGCAAAAGGACATGTTAAAGCATCTGAGTCTCCCTTGTATACTCCACATATAAAACATTGGAAACCTGGCTGTGTATTGTATAATAGCTCTTGTTCAAAAGAATAAAAAGGTGTTTGGGCACAGTAATATTGATAATTTGTGCCACTCAAGTCTCTTTATTGTGTCATGTTTTTGTGTGATCGTGGATGTTTTCACCTCAAATCTCATTAATTTATTTTACTTGATGATGTCTCAACATTATTGATTTAGTGAGGGTTTTATTTGCAGAAGTCATCTTCAAAATTCCATCTGTTCGTCTGAATTGCGGCTACTGATATTAGCTCTCCTGAAGGAAACAACATGCCCAGAAAGCCCAATGATGCAATTATCAGTGTCTAACAGTTTTCTTTATCAGAAAAAAACAAGTTCCTCTATCACTGATTTAAAAGCTTCCCTGCTTGCACCCCAACAACTTTCTTTGAGAGGACCTTGAATGAACTGAGGCTTTGAGGTGGATAGACCCACAGCTTTTATTAAAGTGAACACAATAAAAACCACCAAAATTGTGTTCTCAATATCTAAATTTATGTTTTAATAGCAGAAAAATTCAAAATAATAAAATAAGTTTTTAAAGAAAGAACAATCCTTTCTGTTTAGGAGACAGATTTTAAAAAATATCTTTTGACAATGATCCTACCTGGCTTGGCCAAAATGTTTCCTCTGGTTCTGCTTTCAATTGCCTGTTCATCTTTTACCAAAGGGATCTCATCCTAGAAATATTTCCTCTTCCTGAGGACTTCGGATTGAAGCAGGCAGAACAAAGCAAACCAGCAGGTTTCCTGCTGCTGAGCCACAAAGTATTAGTGCTGCATGATTAACAGTAATACAGTCTATAAGGGAAAACAAACATATTCAAAAGTCATATTCAAACATATTCTTCCATCAGCTATGCAGAACAGTGCTGGTTCAGTGCATCTGTAAGTCCATGAATTGCTGTGACTTGTTAAGCACAGTTCACTCTATAATGTATATTTGTGCAACAGCTGTGAGGTGTTCTGGCAGCTATGCTCTTCCTTCCAGAGGAGGCTCAAATGGAGCCTGTGGTTGTCACTGCTCTGCCTGTGCAGGGCTGAGATCCATTTCTCCTGCTGCTTTATTTTGCCACCAACCAAACCTCCAGATGGAGGGGAGGCTTCACACCTCAAAAGCACAGTTTTGTTTTCTAGACTAAATATACCAGGTATCATGTTCATTTCAAATTGAAGGTTTAGTTTCAAAAACTAAGCATCTTTACTGTACTTTCTCAACATAACTCCAGTAAAACAAAAAGGACAAGGAAGGACATGCCTCTGATAGGGCGTTCTGGAAGAAAAAATAACCTTCCCTACCATGCATTAGCTTGTTTATGAGTCTGTCATTATGAGTCATTAGCTGTCTGCCACATACTCTATCTGCCATTCTGTTGTGTATGAAGTTTGATTCTGAAGGATAAACAAAAACAGAGATGAAAATCAAGCTGAGAATAATTTTCACATGGACAGAATGTTCACAGACACTGTGAGGAGAATCAATAGATCCCTGCACCTTATGGAGGTAGAGGAATTAAAAACAGAAGCGTTAGTAAAAATCTCAGCTACAGTAACACATCTTTTAAGAAAATTATCTGGTCACTGGATTAAAAATTTTAATATTGCTATTACAGTAAGCATTTTTTTTCGTTCTTTGTGCCCCATTAAAAAAAATCTGACCAAAAAGAACCTCAATCCAACCCAAAATCTAAAGCCCCAAAATCCCATACAGCTTCCTTGATGTAAGAAGAAAATAACAGTATCCAGTATCAGTATCAGAGGATTGAAAATACAGATAGGAAAGAAGGCAAGTTTATTTCCAATTCATAATTGAAAAGGAGAGGGAAAATTAAGTTAAAAGGAGTAGAATGTTTTTTCCAGTCCACTATAGATGCATAGCCACCTACCAGCATTGAAGTGTACAGCTCCAAAATGAAAATGAGTAACAGATGAGAATGCTGAAGACAGAAACTCGTGTAGCATCCATACACAGATATTACTATATTACCAGTTTACCCACAGAAATGGTGCAGGATTAGGTGAAGTTGCAGAAATGTCGAGTAGATCAGGTTTTTTCCTAATGGAAGATGTATTTGTGAAAAGCAGTGTCTCCTCACCTCTGTTAGTGTAGTATGAGCTGCTAACAAACAAATTGAAATACAACCCTTGATACAAAATAAAATCAAGTACTGTAAAACAAATTCAAGCAAAAACATATATCAAAGAATCACACTCTACAGATTCTGTGGGAGATAATAGAGTGAAATTAGTACAACAGCCCACTCTGGGAGACCCTCCCACACCCCAGGTTACTGCTGGCTGTGTGTTATAGTAATCTCTTTTGCCCTAGCACAATTGATCAAGACAGTATATGGCAACATTAGATGCCATGTTCACGTTTCAACACATACATGGGTATTGTAATCTGCAAATTAATCTTGCTCCTCCCATGCCTGGAAATGGCGCCCACCAAGAACATCCACACCTTGAAGTAAAGGTGTCGGGTGTCTTCCAGCCAATTAAGTCCAGTCAAAGATGTTTAAGAAGGCAGAAACACCAGGATAATTTATGAAAAACAATAATAAAGATAGCAACAAATTTCAAAAACACACACATAAAAAGTATTTCCAAAACAATTTGTACACTCTCATTACGTAAAGAAAGTGATGTGGAATTTTCTTTGGAAACATCAAAAGTCAAATGGATTTTCTTTTTGCATCCATTTGTGCCAAATACTCTGTGAACTAAGAGAAAATATAAAAAAATCATTAGCTTCTGAAAATACCTTAAAATAACATGGTAAATAAGGAGATGCAGAATCTAAAGTAAGAAAACCATCAGTTATTTTTTTGGAGTCAATGTGTTCCTCTGAACAGTGTGTCCAAAACTAATCATAAGGTAAATAATAACTTTCTGGATACAAGGTAAAATGCAGGAGATAAACTGATTGAAGTAATGTTGAAAACATATACTAAGATAAGAAGATGCATACGAACATCAGTGCAAAGCAGAGGCCGTAGAAGCCATGCAAATCAATGCAGTGTGTGGAAGGATCAAGGAGGATAAAGTCAGAGCAAAACCTATGCTGAAAACATCTTCCTCAAACACATTTTGCTGCATAAATAGAATGGACTACAGAGAATTATTGGCAACCCCAAATCAATTTGTTGAAATGCTCCCATTTATTTTGAAGGTTGCAAAATATGGGAACAATTTTAATCCCATTTTTCCATTCATGGCCATAAAGTGCCACACCGGCAGTACCACTAATGCTACTTTCTTTTAACCAATAATTTTCTTGAAAATCCTTTAATTCAAAAAACACCATCAAAGTTTCAGTGACCTCATGGGAACTACCTCTCCTTGCTCTTCACCATATTGTTTATATTGATTTACAAGATTGGGCTGGGCCTTTTTTACAGTTCCTAGTTATTCTTGCCCTTTCCAAAAGCAACTGAACAGGTGGTATGACTTACCTAGGACAAGCAAAAGTAGGAATTATATAAATGGAACGGTCTCTTGAAATGTCAGGTTTCATGACTTCCTCAGGGTCAGAGTCCCTCAGACTCTAGAGGCAAAGAATTCTCCTTTTTCTTGGTCAGGGAATCATCTGCATTGGCACAAAAACCCAACTGCTAGCTTGTACTATCTTTGGTTCAGATGATTATTACAAAAACATTGAAAATATTCTCCCTGTTTTAAGGCTATACTCTGTTTTTGTCTCCACTAGTCTGGGAGGCCTTATTTTAACCAGCTTCAAAACTAGAAGCTGAAAAATGACTTTAAAGCAATAATTTGGTGTGGGCCTCTCATTCAGCCATTCATGGCCTGAGTCAGGATCTCCTCACAGTACTGTATAATTTTATTTCTCCATACCAAACTCTTTGTGAATCTAACCTGCATATTCCATTTTACATCAATGTTTAACATTCTCTGTTATAATAAATGAGGTCAAAAGATTGACAAAGAAGGTATACAAATGATATTGTCCTTGGTAAACAAATGTGTTCCCCTAAATAACCCTTATTGTTATGTTGCTTGTGAAGTTACCTGAAAAAGTCCCCTCGCAGGAAGTCCTGGTCTGTGAACTGAAGTTTGTACAGAAAACAAGAAGAACTAAGGAAAAGCACAGACACCATCTTTCCTAAGATGTTGCAGCCTGCACTGTGCTCAGTCTGCTGAGATGATCATCCTGAATGTAAACTTCGGTGCCGTGAATAGAAAATCCAGCTTCAGCATTTATTGAGCAGAGACAGATATAAATGGTCCTTGGACTACATTAGTAACTGAAGGAAGGCTCAAGCATCCAGTTCACAGAGGGAGATTTTCTTGATAAAAATGATATATTTTATTCCTTTGACTGCTTGAAATCAGAATTCTCACCTCTTGCACTTTTCATTGGTCTGATGAAACCTAATATTTTGTTTGCAACCTACAAATGTGTGATCATAATAATGTTTTAGTTTTGCTGTCCTTTACAAATATTTTTCCAGATTACAGTTTTAGACACTGAACAAATAGCAAACAAGAAAAGCAAAATTACTCATGTACAATATAATTTCAAATTAGATTCCTAGTTTTGTGGATCTGAACAAATATGTCTTTCAGACATATGAACACAATACACGTCTTTCAGAACTGTATTGAAAATAAATATCTTTCTGAAACAAAGATTATAATATAAATTAATGATCATGTAGTTAGTATCCATTACCTCCTGTAAGGAGAAATTGAGACAAAATGACATAAACTAAAATGCTTCTATTCCTTTTCTTCTGGGGAAGAAGGTCTTAAAGATGGTTCTGATACTGTAAACGAAAAGACTGAATAGGATGAAAAAAAATCACATTAAAGTATGTTCCATAACACCTTTCTATATGTTTGCTTTTCAGCCTTCTAGTTGAGACTGTATCTTTTATCAACTTAGCTTGCTTGAATATTATTTCATTTTAAGCAATTATTTTGATTTTTTCTTACATTTTACTTTATTGTTTGTTCTGTCAATCAGTGAGATGATTTTATGTTACTTAAAAATATTATCCTCCTGTCAACAGCTAATACAAAGTCTCTCAATACTGTGGAGGTTAACTCTTCCATTTTACTTATTTTATAAAGAAAAAAACATCTCTGCAGGGATTGAAAAATGCCTCGCAAGCAAGAATTGAAATGTTGGTGTAGTTTAGTCTGTATTTTCTTTCTTGCTGGTTAAAAGAGCAATACTGACAAATAGACCCTAGACAACCACAGTAAGCTGCTTATCCCTGTTTTTCAGCAAAGAATTATGAAGATTTTGCTGGATTATTTTGCATACAAAAATTCTTGTTGAAACTGGTATTTTCATGGGAAACAGCTAGTAGGACAAAAAATGTCTGAAAATCTAATCTCAAAGTGAAAATTTTAAATCAGCAAATATGTTCTTTCTACTAAAACAATAAACAAAAATACAATGTGCATCTATATAATATACATTATGATTTCTATTTGGTATAACACCTTAAGAAAGAAAACATTAAAATTAATCTTTAAATAAATATTACAAAAAAGTGACTGAATGTTTTAGTCTGATTTAATTAAGAATATTTGAATAAAATAAGTTCTCATGTGCACTGATTTCATTTCATGCTTGTGTGGGTTGCATTATGTGAGTGCAGACTGAGCTTGAAGTTACTACAAGAATCAAGAAATTAAACAATACACTGCAATGCTGAGGATCCCAGTTATGAGGAAAGACTGTATGAATGTATTTTAGTTTTGTTAAGCAGATGAAAATTCAATATGTTCCTAACAGAGTTAAAATATGATGTGCTTTCTCACAATTCTCTAAAACTCTTCAAAAATTCTGTACCAGAGAATGTGCCTTCTCACTTTGCAGGATTTGCCACTCTAGACCTTGAAGAATTGTATTTTTTCTCTGTAAGTGCAGTTGATAGAAATAAGGAAAAAACAAATTGTATAAAACAACAATCACAGGATTTTTGTAGGAGTGTCATCAGCCCCAATTATGACTCTCTTACGTTATTTTAAAAAGGAAATTAACTAGAGGACAGTAAGGCACACAGTAAGCATTAACATGACATAAAGCTAAAAATTCCTCTTAATTTAAATTTTATTTTAGTTACACAAAGCTTTTAAATACTAATTTTCAGATAGAGTTGAATTACTTTTACTGAATATTTACTTGTGTTTAACAAAAAAAAAAAAAAATTCTCACATAAAGTGTGAAATTTTGACAATTGCATAATTTTTTATTCCTTTCTGTTATGGCTACAAAATTATTTGTGTCAGAAAAAAATACAGTCTTCTTTGTGTATCTTTAAGACTCCTTAATATAAATATCACTGTTCCTGGAACAGAGCTAAACCCAATGTATTGTAATGGGGTACTTGGGTCAGTTTGACATTCTCATCATGGAACAGACAGGTAACCTGAAGGAGGCTCTGAAATTTGGCATAGATTTGTTGCACCAGGTTTGGCATATGATCTGAAATCATAGAATATAATCGAGAAAGTCCTCCTGAATTTATTTGTGCCTGGGGCTATCAACTCTATTTTGCAGCAAAAATAGATATTGAAATAATACTTGCTTGTCAAAATAATTTTTAATGAGATTATCTTTATCATCTAACACTCCACAAGTTAAATAGAATATTTTAATTATGAAATTCCTAAAGCAATTAATTTCAATTCTCTTTACTAAAAATCCAGAATGCAAAATGGTAATTGAAACATGGATGGATACAATTACATAAGCTGTGGTAGATATTCTTAATTTGTGCAAACAAGAGAGGCCAAGGGAGTGTTAAAACTTCACTGCTAGCCCCAGTTAGGAATGAGGTTAATTACCAGAACTGTTGAGGCTCTAGTAAGAAAATTAAATTATTCAAGTTCTTCATAATCCACAAGCAGAAATACATTTAACTTTTGTTAAAGAGCATGTTGCATGATTATGAACATAACTGTCTATTCTCTCCATTTTCTGAGTAAATTTGGGAAATACATAAGGAGCCAATCTTTTTCAGTGCTAAGCCTGATCTCCACTGACCCTTCCTTTCTTCCAGAACAATCCTGACTGGCCAGCAGTTAAAAAGAGCTTTGATGGCTTTGGGTCTGCAGCCAGGGAAGGAAGTATACAGCTGTGTTAGTGTGGCTGGCTTCCACCTGCACCTCCTTTCAAGTGAGATGATAGTTTCATTTTGTATTTTCTAAAACTGAGAGTCAGTGCATCTAACAGAAAGCAACAGAAAACACTTTTTTTTTCCCCTGAGCACACATAGGGCCATAATTCTTCTTCATCTGATTTTCCTAATTAATAGACAGGAAAAGGAAGAAATCAGTGGAATACACTTATAGATTATGCTGAAAGGAAAGTCTGCATTAATTTTTTACCTTCTCTTTTATTGCATACAAGTACACATAAATAAGATATTCTCATTTATAAGATGAGAAAGCAGCTCACTTATTTTCTACTCCAGTTTTCAAGCCAACAGATTGTGTATTCCACCCACAGAATGGACAAAGAGCATGTGTCAGGAGTCTCAGCATGGCAGGCAGTGGCAGCAGCATTGCAGCAAAGCTGCAGCACTGGTAGGGTGCTGGCCTTGAATGAATACCAAACAACAGGAGAGGTCCTGGTGGGGGCCTGGCTCCACAGAAATGGCAACGTCTGTTCCCTCAGATGCTGGTCCTGCACTGCCTGGGTTATAGATGCCTGCTCTGCTCTGCCCTGAGCAGTGTGTGATGTCCCTGTGAGGCGCATCTAAACACAATCTGGCTGGAGGGTGAGTTTTCTCATTTTTAGACTTATTTTTCAGAAGAAGAAATACTGACCATGGGAATAATATTTGCTGAACTCTATTACTAGATAGGTCTTTGGCTCTCACAGAAACACTCACTGCACAAACAGTTGACTCATGCAAGCCAGTTACTTAAAAAGACCATGAGATAATTGCATTTGAGAATTATAAGAAAAAGTAGTTTATGTAACATGACTTTATACCTCCTGCTTTACACTCTAGTCACTATGCATGTGCAATTTTAGGAGCATTTCCTTATCCAGGACATTGCACAAAGCACGAATGTCTTTATATTTCCCACTAGGTCTATGTGTCACAAACCCAAGAAAAGGTATTGATGGACAATGATTCCTATATACGTAGATAGTATATCCAAAGGAAATGGATATAAATTTCTGGATACATTTTATTTTAATCTACACAGTATATGGAATTAAAGACAAGGCTAACAGGACACAGCAGCATATATGAAGCTATAGGTGAAGATAGGGGATGAAGCTATAAAGTACACTCATGGGTAACATCTTCCAAGTTGAAGGATGTGACTGTAATTAATTGTATTTTATAAAATTAAAAGGTTACATTGTGGCACTAGGCATTTATTCTGGGTTAAAAATTTGCTAAACAGAGCCTTAGTCAGAGAAAAACTGAACTGATTAAAGAAGGCTTTTTGAGATATGAATAACTAGAAGAAACCAGACTGTAGTATTTCTAATGTCTCTGTGCACCATGCCCCTATATTTTTCATTGAGTATGAGCAACTCTAGAGTATATAAATGTGGAGAAAATTCTTATCCCTAACCAGATGTCTTCAACTACACAGAAAGTGTGGGAAGACTTCAATATGTATTTTAGCCTTTTCTCTATAAATTTCTTATGTTTGTTTAATATTTACATTAAAATACCAGTGACATTTCTGTCAGACCATCTTGAGCTAACATTTTTCATGAACAATTTGATCAACAATCTAGTTAATATACTATGCCACATGAAGGCAAAACCTTGCTCAAAAAAAATTAAAATTATTTTAATTCATTTTAATTTGATATATTTAAAAAGCAGGTTTAATAGAAAAAACTCTGAAAAGTGAAGGCAAATTAATCAAAGAACACTTTTTTCAGAAAATTTTGAAATGTAAAAGACAATTATTATTTTATTATTATAACAGCATGTAAATGAGACTTCTGTTGCATTATTTAACTGTGTTGTTCTCTGAGCACAGTATTTAAAATAATAAGTGGACATTTGACCACTGGAGCCATAGCCATGATTATCTTCCCAGATACCACCAGAATTGTGCCTAATATTGCTGTGATTGTACTGCTTGAGAGAGAAAGATAAATATGTATATTCATATATAACTGCAAATACATACATGCATATGTAAATGTATTATAAAATGTATTTTACATTTACATTAAAATACTTATGTGCATCTATGAGGGATGAGCTTGGAGTGTTTTATTTACATATGACTGCAGAACCATTGGGTCTTTCAACTTCACCTCTATCTCCAAAAGTTCTGTAGATGAAATTACAGACCCTTAATGAAACAGCTGACCCAAAGTTCAACTTAAGATACATGACTGGCATTGTTTGAAGAGCCTATGCAGCCCTTTAAAATATAAGAAAATGTAATAAATAAAAATAAAGTAATTAAATAAGAAAATAAATAAATACGTGGAATTTAAGGAAGCCCTAGGGAGAGTTTGCCAGCATGACCTACCCTGACTCCATTGACTGTTAACACTTCAGCTGCTGCTGTTGGTGCATGGCAGACCCGAGGGTGGCTCCTTGTTCAGTGTTGGCCAACAGTGTGAGATGAGAGCTGGCAGTGTCAGCATTGCTCTTGTAGGCAGCTGCTCTGCCATGGCTGAGACTGAATTCAGAAGCAGGTTCTTGGAAGATGCATAACCAATGTCAGAAGATCAAGAGCAGCCTTTAACAACTATTTACAGCAGATAAAAGTGGAAAGAATGAGTGCTTTTTACAACAATGAAACATCAACTATACAAAGATACTCTGCTTATGATGTACAGTTGAGATACCCATTGAAGTAATTAACAAATGATACCAGATCTTTATAGGGTCCATCCTGGAAAAAGAAGGTGCTTGAAATATTGTAGATGGAAACCAAATTTTGTCTTAAACTATGCAAAATAAACACAATTTTAGGNAGTAATTAAAACAAATTAAACAAATGATACCAGATCTTTATAGGGTCCATCCTGGAAAAAGAAGGTGCTTGAAATATTGTAGATGGAAACCAAATTTTGTCTTAAACTATGCAAAATAAAATTTTGGGCTTTGGAAGGGGAAGGGTTTTCAGTATTCTTTCTGATTTTTTATACTTCAGCTTTCAGATGATGCAGTGAGGTATGTGTGGTTATATTTTTTCCAAATGGAGTCCACCAGGGTTTTTTGTGGTTATATAATGTATTTACATTTGTAGGCAAAATTTTCTTGGGTGAGTTTTCTCCTTGTTTATTTTTCTACTGCTTTTCTCTTCCGAACTTCCCTTGGAAATCATTCACCTATTTTTTCAAATTTTTTTCAGGTGCCTTAGCAGAAGAATAAAGATTCTAAGCCTTAGGTTGATAGCTTCTTAAATTTTAGACCTATATTGTCTGTGATAGCCAGTAAATAATTGACTTACATTTTTTTGAACAGGTTGCCCAGAGTTGTGGAAGCTCCCTTACTGGAGATACTAAAGAATCATTTGGAAACAATCCTCTGCAATATGCTCCAGGATGACCCTGCTTGAGCAGGAAGATTGGACCAGATGATCCCATGGTCCCTGCAAACTTTGTCCATTCTTTGATTCTGTGCTATGAGGGACCTCTCTACTGAGCCATGTGATAGGGAGAAGAAGAAAAAAGGTCCTAGATCCATTCCCCTTTGCATATTTGTGCTGTGAATTCAATGAAATTCAAACACATTACAGACAAATGCTCCTTTTAAGTGGGGAGTCACCTAATTCATACACTATAGACTACATGCATCCATTGAGTAATTCCAGTGATTTAAAAAAGATTATTTTAAGGTTTAATTTGCCACGACACATGCAACAGCTCATAACCCTTTATGAAGATAATACTCACTAGTTTAAACAGTACAATGCCCTGAATTTCTTGGGAGGCTACAAATAGTCCCTCAGTGCTCATTAGCAGGCCATAGTTCCTCCTATCATGGGTTTCTGAAGCAAGAGCATTATAGTTCAATTTGCACATAAGCTTCTGATCTATCTGGGAAAAAGTAATATTCAGCATTAATTTATGCATAAGATATGAGGGAGAAATGTTCCAAAACAAAGAAAACAAAAGGGTAATAAACCAATTTTTTTGTGTAAACAAAGGAAAAATATGCCATCACAATTTCCCGGATTGGCAGAAATTGCTGCAACAGTCACTGCCTAAGTACAAAGCTGAGAGAATGGTAGTACTGATGTTGCCATTTCTGTGATACTGAGTAGTCTTCAGTTCATTGTAAGAAGTTGTTCAGACTTGCAACTCTCCTGGAAGTTAATAGGTTAGAATATGGGCTGCTCATCTGAGACCTAATTTCCAAGACTAATTAAAACGTCGAGCATGCTGATAGTAGGCAGGAGTTGAGAGTTTGATGAAAATGCAGCAGAAACTTTGTGAATTATTAAAGATAATGAAAAAATTGGTTGGACATGACATTAAAGGAATTTCCAGAACAGGGCCACAAAACATGGAGAGTGATGCTGTGGTGAGTATGCTTGACCTGACCCATCAGGGATGAGCTCTGGCAAAACCTCTGCACAATGGCTCCCTCAGCTCATGAACGATACCTCATGCCAGTTACACAATCAGAATACATTTCTTCACAATTCTTTCCTCTTCATACTTATTCCTTACCAAATTACTGTCTTCATCTATGTCTATTAGTATTATCAGAGCTATCACTATAAAATCTGAAGTTTTTGGAGAACAAAGGATCTGCACTACAGAAGCGTGTCCCAAGGCAATCCTTTGAAAGGTAGATATACTGAGTTTTGGTTGAAAAGTCTAAGTTTTTGCTATCATACCTCTCCTTAGGGACCAGGCTGAAAGTATTTATTGCATGATCATGAAATAATTGTTTTCTGATAAGAAATGGAGATCACAATACGGCCATTAAAGAAATGGGTATGTGTGTTTATCAGTACTGTTTTTGAATTCTTTAAGATAGCTGAAAAAATATTTTTTAAATTAAAAAAAAAATCTATTATAGTAAAAATTTAGTATGTTTCAATACAGTGTTTGAACTACTTTGGACCTGACACAGAATGCAGTGCAGAAAGTAAGGTACCTCCTCTTTCTATTTGAAAATTGGAAAAGTTGAACAGTTCTTAAAATCACCTAAAAATACATGTTGAGCAGCCAATCCAGAGAGAAACGCCACATAGAAGGGTATGCCTGAAATGCATCCCTTTACCCTTATCCACCTGATTGTTTCCACTCCACTTTGAAATGGCAGCTCAGAGGTCTGGACTATTTGTCAGAGAGCTTAGAATGGCTCAGGGATTTTCCTTTGACATATGCACGATGGATGTGTAAGACACCTTTATATAGTTCCTTGCCAAGGATCTTGATATGAGTAGCATAGCTAACTATTTGGGTTTTAATCTTCTGGGGCTTCTGCAGTAAATCTTAGCTTTGTTCTGATTAGTGTTTTTGTGCCTTCATCTTTATAGTGAGCTTGTCTTGCTAAGGTTTGTTAAAGAAATTTTAAGATGACCAAAAGATGCAAATTTCCATTACAAAACTGTAGTGGACCTTTTAATGAACTGTCTTTGAAAAATTCATGTGTAATATAAACTTAAAAGAAATGTTTTTGAACCATATTTTTAATTTATCTCCTAAAATTCATTATTGGCATTTTCTTACCAGTAAAATTCTGATATATAGAATGTTCCTGTCAAATTGTAATCTACATCAATACATCAGGAAAGTACACACAACTGTCCCTCAGGTACACAACACATTCATCACCAAGGCAACTAATGACTATAACTATATATTTGAAATGCTAAATGACATTGTGTGAAGTACTTCATCAGAAAGAAGAAAACAGAACAGAAATAACATGACCATTTTGAATTAGACAGCAAAATGAAATATTTAAAAGAAAAACAAAAAAACCCAATATGTTTTAGAAAGAAGTTAAAAGAACCAAGAGGCATTAATAGTTCAAATTGATGGTGAAGTGCCAGGTAAAGCATTTCTCATATATCCTATAAATGAAAAACTTAAAGTATATGAATAAATAATATGGACACAATACCAACATAAAAATTGTGCTACAACACTGTGGTTCTTCTTGTCTCTAGGAAAATCTTGCTTAATAAAGCAATTTTGATTATGAGGGAAAATAGCATACCTCTGTTAGAAATAAAATCTATCATATTTATGGTGAACAGTAATTTCCTGGTTTTCGTTGAAAAATTGTTTCTTGCAGTTATATTGCTGTAGAGTTTTCTTTTTCTCTTTTAATTACTGGTTGTGAAGCTCAGTCAAAAAATGAACAAAAAGTTATTTTATTTAGACAATTCATAGTAATATTTAGTTAATGGAATTAAGTTCACTGAATGTTTGGGGTTGGAAGAGATTGCTGGAGGTCATTTGGTCCAAATTCCTTTCTCAGGCAGGGTCATCTAAAGCAGTTGCTCATGACCATGTCTCTGAGAAATATACAGCTCAGTGTAACATGCTGTTTTATAACATACTGTATTTCATGAATATTTTGGTGCATCTGTCACTGAAGCTAGTCAAAAATGAATGAAGAAAATAATTTTATGATTAAGATTATGTATCAAATAATTTAGACTATAAATATTCATTCTGGGTATTAAACTGCTCTAATTATGAATGGTTTCCCAGAAGCTACAGCATGTACTTGGAAATGGAGTCACTGTTCAAAATGAAGGCATAAGGCACGCTGTGAGCATAGTAGAAAATATGAAATATACTTAGAGAATGGAAAGGCAGGGACTCTGACATTAATGGCACTGAACTTACTGAATATATAGCTTCAATATTAACAGCAAACCATATCTCAGAAAGACATGAATTAACTTCAGAAATCCTCAGTTTAATTTCTTAAAGTATGGCCATTTGGCCAGCCTTCTCAGTGTCTCATCAGGTTGGCAATTGGAGGACTCCTAGTCATGCAGAGACCCAGGTCTCTTTTTCAGTCTCTTTGAACACCAGTGCGGCAAATGTGAGGCAAACCTTTCTCATATTGAGATGAAATTAGCTTCAAGGCCTGCTTAGCCTGGTGCTTAATATTATTTGGATAATACTTGTAGCAGTGTTTTTCTTATAACTTATTTTTCTTAGTGGCACATAGTTGGATACTGGCAATGAGTGACAGAAAAAGGGGACAAAAAATGTCTTGCCAAGCCCAGTGGCACAATCTAGTTATAGCTCTTTCTTGATAACTGTTGAAGTAATGACTTTCTTTGAAAAGTTGACCACTTTTTCTACAGCATAGATAATGAAATCAGAGTTGTAACATCAACTTCAAATTATAAATCTAGAGTTACCAGAGAATGACAACTCTCAATCTTTGTAAAAAAGTCATTAAACCAGATGGCAAATGTGCTCACTTAAAGATAATATTGTAGCTGTTATGTATATTTTTATTAGAGGGAAACACAAATGTTTAATGTAGCCATATAATTTTTCCTGTGAGAAAATGACCATATTTATATTTAACCACTGAAACAACGTCAATAAATTGGTTTCCATTATTGGTGGCTCTGTACTTTTTTCATATAAATATGATGCATAAAGATATTATTTCTTTGCAATCTTGTCTATTTAGTGTTGACTTTAAAATTATATATATTTAATGGTTAAGAACAAATATTTCATTTGCAAAAACACTTCCTATTTTTTACAGCCCTACTTTCTTGAACTTTTTTCCCAAATGTAGATATAATTTTATTCAAGGGCAGTATTTAGTACAATGACCTGATATATCCCATAGATTTCCTACTTATGTCCTGTTAAATAATAGATTCTCAAGCAGAAGAATAAAGTTGATTTACATACAAATAGAATAAAACTCTCAATAAAAATCAGGGGTAACCAAAAATATTTTGGAAAAACATATATTAGAAAGTCGCATAAACTTTTAGATGCTTTGTGAACTGTTTAGAACTTTAATAAGAAGCACCATGTTTCTAGGAGAAAATTATATTTCATAATCCCTCACTCTTCCTCTTCAAAAAGACAATTAAAATTGATTTATTATGAAAACACCACTGTTTTAAGAAAACAAAATGGAACAAAACAATAAAGAAAGAACACATAAGGAAAGAAATGTGAGACATTATACTTTTACAAGATGGTTCTTGTATCTCTTTTTGAATTTTTTTGTTCATGGCAAGGTATTTCACCTATATGCATGACTAAATTTTAGATTTCAGTAGCATTAACAATTTGTTGACTTAAAAATTATTTTTTTTGTTGTTGTTGTTAGAGTAGTTTTTGGGGTTTTTATACATCCAGATAAAGTATTCTATAAATGAAAATAAAACATGACCCTTAACATAAAATTTAGGGGAAGAAATATTAAGATAGAGGAAGTAGAGAAGCACACAATGAGAATCTGAGTAGACTTTGTTACTCCCCCAACATTGGTCTTTCCCTTTGTGTAGAGTGGTGCCATCATCTTAAATCAGCCACCCTACCCCATACCACTTAGCTGAAAAATACAGAAAGAGTTTAGTTGGAGGAGCACATCAATTCAAGAGAACTGAGAGAGCATAATATTTCCTGTCTACAACCTGTGTCTCCGTCAACCAAAGGATTGATGTAGGAATTGCACTGCCTGAATTTTCACAGAACTGGGCAAGGAACTCGCCATGGAGTTAAGCTGCTTTTTGCAAGGCTCCTCCTATAATAGTGGACAATAAATAATTACAACTAGAGAAATTAATTCAATTTAGTAAAATGAGATATAGTTAAATGGAAGTGGAGTAATTCAGAAGAGGTAAAATTTAAGATTAATTTTGAGAGGCATCTCTGAAACTGAGCTTTATTAAGCTGAGGAATTTTCTGTCCTAGCTGTCATAGTTTTTCCAGATCACAATTTCATTTCTTGTCTGCATTGTTTTCCCATTTTTATGTAAAAATCGATTTACACAAAGTGTATTATGGCTCAAACTATTTGCAGAATAGTCTTGATATTATTAGAAATATCAAGACTAATAAATAAACATAATCATAAATAATAAGAATGAGATATAGTTAGGGAGATATAGTTATGAGATATAGTTAGTTAGTTCCTTCAAAACATGAAGGAAGCTAATCAAACTTTCACACCAATTGCCACTGTATGACATCACTGACACAAGTAAAAAGCTGACTAATTCAAATGAAGAGGCCTGGTAATGGAAGGCAAACAGGAAACCCTGGGTAATTTTTAGTTAGACTGTCATTTCAAGACATCTCTTAAATATCAGTATCTACAGAAACACCAGTTGAGCACACAAGGAATAAGGAGTCAAAAAATATGCTTAAATTGTTCAACATATTCAATAACTGAAAATTTTAGAATGAAGGACATCAAAAACACCTTGAACAAAAAAAAAATCTTGCCAGCCTCAAGTGCAATCGTATTTTACTGGTTATATTTTGCATATCTTATGTGCTGAGAATTTTAGGAGGAAAAACTACTGCTGCATATGCACAGAAGAGGAGTAGAGTGGATGGACAAACAACTTAAGAATTTTCCAGGCTCTTGCAGGATTCCCAAAGGTATGGAAACATTTTGCTTTTCTCAGATGATATCCATGACCGATAGTGCATTGAACTTTGTTTTACTGAAAAATTTTACTGAAAAAGTGAAAATTCCTATGACTGATTGGTGAGTTTATTATAACAACTGGTTCCTGAGACATACAAACAAAAAAGACACTTTGGAACAATGCACATGAACTACAAGATCATTTTTTATCTGATTTCATTTTCATACTGATATAATGAGAATCAGGAATAACAAGGAATTGCAAGGCAATTTATTTCATAAATACTTCTGTGATTGTGTGGAGAGATCTGACTCTCAGACAGCCAGGATATTGGTTTTACCAATCAAGGCATTCATTTGTCTGCTTTTAATCATTTGTGACTCAGCATTAATTATCCTTTGAGGAAAAAAATATTCCCAGCTTCACTGTGTAAACAGGTCTTTTTACGTACCTCAATTTGATTTTAAACTGCGTGGAGAGTCAACTGAGGCTCTTTCTGACAAATATAGCTAAGAAGTTCTCAAATTATATCTGCATGCAGTTTGTATGAGACGTATGAACTTTTGTACCTGTCAGTGAAGACCAGACCGTGACAAGGAAAGATCTGCATTTAACAAAAGCACAAGTCACTGAACTCCTCCCTCTCAAGAAAAAGCTATTAACTTTGTACTTCAGTAGCTCAGGAAGCAGAGAAATGATACCAAAGCCAAGTATATTTAGAAAACTTTAAAAGCTCCTTGAAATTTCTGATTTTACAGTGCATGCAAACTCCACTAAACATTCCCTTTCTGTCATGTGTTATCTGCAGCTAATACTAGACTGGTCTTTTAAAGAACTGAAACACTTTCCCAGTCTGACCAGAAAGTCTGACACTGGACTTCAAACCCAGAAGCAGAGGCTGACAGATCAGGTGTACTTAGGAAAAAGAAGGAAGGATATTGATGTCCTGTTTAAGATCTGAGTAATTTTAGGTACATGGTACACAATTCACTTTTTACAAACATCAAGGAAAGTATTAAATCACATTTATAAAAAATACTAGAGAAAAGAATAAGAGAAAAAAAAGTCATTATGGAAATCTAAGGTTTAAATGAAGACCAGTGGCAAAATCTGTGTATAAAAAGAATGGTATTGCTTATGCATCTTGACAAACACCCTCATCTTTTGCTGTGGCCATGCTGTTTGCATGATTGAAAAATAAGCTGCTGTTTAAGATATAATTTCTAGGAAATCTACAGAAACATGCCGCAACTCTTATAATGCTTATAAACTAGATTAATTTTCAAGGATAGCATATATTGTTACCCAATAATTTAGGAAATGTAAAATAATTTAGGTGAGTATGCTGAAGGGATAGGTGTCCTTGTTCAACTTTGGTTCTTTAAAGTGATAAGCAGATAGTTGAATGAATGTAGGAAAAGTATTAATTTATCCCCTGTCCCTCATTCTGAACTTAGCAATTAGAATAAGAGTTCCATCTTTTTTTTTTTTTTTTTAGCCACTTTTCTCACCACAGGATCTTGATTCCTACCTATAGCAAAGAGGATTGCTGTGAACACAAGACTAAGCATGAGAGGACAAAGGCAAGAATAGAGCTGAAGTCAAGGAGGCTGCAAATAGTGATTAACTGTAGCTAAAAATCCCAAAAGTATTTACTTATTCTTATACTGCATTGTTTTGTATCATATCCCTAATGGCTTTATTTAGAAAATCAATTAGTCATGCTCTACAATGTCACAAAATCCACAGGATTTAAATTATCACTTTTAATTCATGTTTCTTAGTGAAAAAATTACCTCTATATTCTTCAGAGAGATTAAGACAAATTAAAAAAAAAAATCTAAATTAATTTTACCCAAACAGTGATAAAATATTTTATATTCAATTCTACAAGAGGCAATCCTAATGTAGAACAGACTTCTGAAGCTGTCATCATTCTTTGTTTTTGTCAGTGTCTGTTCTTTCAATTTACTAACTAGGAAGTGGTGAGAAATCAGCTCTTCTGTTAAAGAATTTGAATCAGACCTGCAGTTATGCATTCACATCCAAGTAGAGGTATTTGCTTGGTTATAATTTATAGCTGCAACTTATGCAGCACAAATAAGATGCCTTCATCACTACATATAAACTCAAAAACATTGATCTCATTTTGAACTTGTCCTTGTCTATACCTGCTTTTAAATAGTCAGTCTTTTAAAAAAAAAAAATCTTTAAGGAACAGAAGCACAAAGCAAAGGGGATCAAAGAAGCTTTTCTTAAAATATTGAAGAGGCTAATTAAATTTATTATCATTAGAAAAATTTAAGATATTCCTGTGAAATTTTCAGAGGCTGATACTCAGAATTTTCTGGATGCAGTTTCCTTAAGGCAATTTGAAAGATCACACAGTACATATTTTAAGTTTGAGCCCAATGTATGTCTTATTTATGCAATTTTTCTCACACAAAAAAAAACCAAACTCCAAACAAACAGGCAAGTAGACCAAATTTTGGTGGATACATTAACCTAATGACATTAACCAAGTACAGACCAGTTTTGTGGCATAACTGGTTGATATAACTGAAAATAACCCAAAAGTTGACACAATACTTAGTCTCAATTAATCTAAAATGTTTATTACAGTGTTAACAGTTGAGGCCATTAACAATGAAGGCTTTAATCGTGTATATGGTACATCATAATTAAGATTACAGGTATGGAAATGTAGAAGCATATGTCATTAAGCTATTTTGAAAACAGAATCAACCACTTTATATCCTGTAATAACATTTTAATGACTGAGTCAAACATACTGGTACTTTTCCTAAAAAGCATTTAATTCTTTAGAATGTAAACTATAATAAAACACTTGGAATAACAGCAATGAAGAAATTAATAATTTTATAAAGGGTGGATGTAATGCGATATTTTTCCTTTTGCCTAGAACCAGAAACTTATAATAAATTTTATCACTCAATGGTGATGGCAATAAATACAGTACATTGGCAGTATATCAAATATTCCTACTGCAAAAATATTTTTTCAGCTTAATAATTTTAAGGATTTATGAAGGGATTATTTAATTTTCTTTTTTTTTAATTGAAGCAGTTGCAATGTTTTTTAATGCTTAAAGAAATGAAGGCTTAATTCAAGGAAATAGAACTAAACATGGTATGGGTTGGTAAAGAATAAACATTTTTATTTCTGGGCATTTGTTCTTTTTCCTCAACCAACTCTTTATTATTATATGTATTACAGTCTGAAAAAGTTTGCAAGAAAATCTCAGTTTTGCAAGTCTGATAATCTATGTCCTGAAGAAATATTCTTTAAAAACTTTAGTAAAACCTGCATTCTAAATTCAAACTGAAATAACTCTGCAGAAAGAAGAAAGAAAATAGGTTGGGATATTCCTTACAAGGTAGGGGGAAATTTACTGTTTTAGGAGTACTAACCACCACAGATGCTGTACAATTATGGATTGTTAATAAACAGTTAATTTCCTGGTAATTAAACTAAATACATGGATGAGCAACAAGGTAACTTTTACCTCCAATTAACCTGCCCTTTCACCTATTAAATGTAATTGCACTCTTACTTATATGTTGAGCATAAACTGCACTATATTTTATAATCCTGTTAGTATTCATGCTTTGTTAATGAAATTTGATCAGCTTATTAAAGCTGCTGAGTTTTTGCAGTTAACTCACATCTGTTGTCAAAAGTAATTAGATCAGGTGGCAAATGACAGCACCTTTCCTGACAGATGCTTTAATGTTGTGAGTAAGAATGCCCTAAATGTCTCTTTGAATAATGCCAAGATTTCATCTAGGGTTTATTTGCCTTGAGCTTTCAAAGTTGAACTTTGGAGCAATCTGACATAGTCCCAGACAGGAGTATGTGTGACTTTCACTTCCAGCACTAGAGAAAAAGAAAAGCTCCATCAAGATGATTTTTAATAAAGATTTGTCTTGGAAAGATAGAAGATACTGTTATCAAACTATCTCAATATGTTTTCCTTTTAGCATGTATACACATACTCCGTTAAGACACAAAAGATGCTGCATTATGCATTTAAGCACATCTCAGACAGTAAATTACGTTTCACTTTAATGACAATATTATTCAAATAAATGTGCTGATAAGCTAGTAAAGATATTATTTTATGGCAGACTTTTCCTCAGACAACCATGAAATAATGCTGGTTTTCTGCTTGTGAGTCTGACAACACACTTTTTTAGTGAACTTACCTCATAAGTAAGCACTGTAAAATGTACTATGAATGTCTCTTCCATCATTTATCCGCAATCTAGGTAGCACACAGATAATAGCAGTGTGGGCTTCCCAGGACTATTTGGAAAACTTCCAGGTCCATATGATTCTGCATAAAACAAGAATCGTAGGAATGCCTTCAGTCAATTCTCTGCATTGTTTTATCCTTACAAACTATAGTGGAATCATGAGTGTTCACCAGATTGACAGTCCCTGCCCATGCGTCATCCAACAGCTTGGAGGAGAGCTTTGTTACTGGCACCCTATGGGAACTCAGGGCTTGTCCTTGACTGCCCTGGGGGCTCAGGGACCTGTGCAGGGGGCCCAGAGGGCTCTGAAGCCCTGGCACCAAGCCCAGCACACCTGCGGTTTGGATTTTAGTCCTTGGGAACGGTGACCAGCTTTGAAAGAAAAACTACAAGTCTCACAAATTTAAATAGAGTAATAATAAGATTGTCACAGGTTGAAAAAGTAGATTTTGGGTTTTAGTACATGTGGGTGGGTGAAGCCAAGATGGAGGAACCACATGGCTTTTAAGCTTCTTCCTTCTTCTTCATCTCCTCCATGATTCTGCTGTGATGGTAGCACTGGTGATTGGTTTAGAGAGAATGCACACTGTCTAACGTAGGTGATAGGTATTGGAAAATAATTGTAAAAAAGGTACACGTAGTTTTTAGTATAAAAGATAAACCACCGCCTCTCGGGCGGGGATCGCCTCGGACTGTCGGGCTGTGAAGACCTCGGCAGGGGCAAGGAGAACAGTGTTCTAGATAAGGTAAAATAAACAATATTAAAAAAAAAAAAACTGAAGACTGAAGATTTCACATCTTTTTTTCATCTCGGGCAAGGAAAAGGACTTTTAACACCTTGGGGACATTTCTGCAAAAGCAGAAAACCCCACAGCACCCCATAGAAAAAAGTCATAGGAATTTTAGTGGTAGGAAGAAAAAAAAGTTCTCTGTGCATGCTTGAAGAGCAGAGTGTCCTTTCTTTTGTCTCTGAGAGGTGAATGACGATGTTTCTCTTCAGTTTTAGGTTTTTTTGTCCCCACATCCATCACAGTACTGTCTGGATCCATATAGTTAAAGATGCCTCTGTTAAATTTGATGAAACAAAAATGTCTTGATTACAGCAATTACTCTCTTAACAGTTGTGTTGATGGGCAGAATAAAATGAAATTAAGTCCATCCCATTTGACCACATTTAGGTGCCATTGGATATCTTCAGTGGGTCACAGCTAAAGTCATGTGGGTCCATGCTTCTGGACTGGTTCCTCATTCTTAGTTCTTCATGTTCTTAATAATTCTTTACACTTGAGAATTTGCAAAACAGCAGTCATATTATTTTGCTTCACTTCTTTCTAAACGAGAAGATTCTTATCAATATAAAATGTAGAAAGAGTGATATCATCTGGAATGGTAAGGAGGTGAACTTATAATCTGAGGATGACAAATGTTATTCCATTTTTGTCTGTCTTCTTTATCCTTATGTAAGACAGAATAAACATGAGAGAGGACATTCATTGCAGGTCAGAAGCATCCTTTGTGAATGGATATTCACAGTGACAATAATTTCCTGGTCCGAAAATGGGAGAAATTCTAGCTGCCCTTTAGCATTGCATTGTGTCACATCTGGTTACATTTGTATAATAACACACACCAACATGACAACTCAGTGCATCATATTGGCTTAGTGTGAGGAGATAAAGCATAAATGGAAACTGACTGGCTGGGAAAGCGATGTATGATGCCACAAAAATAGAACCTGAAAAGAAGAAAATACAACATTCACACCTTATGAAAACAAGCAGAATGATGGCCAAAATGTTTATATATCCACACTTAATTTATACATCCAAACTTTAAGTAGAATAATTACCATTTTTACTTTAAAATAGCATTCAAAAGCATAAACATAGTGCAATAGAGTGTTATTTATGCACAGATCACTAAAAGCATGAGAATGAAGGTGCATGATATTGCACATATCATTCATTTTATGAGGCCAAATGAAGAGGAAAAAAGTCAAGTACACTGTTTGCACCCAGAGATCACAGGATCTGTATGTACTGAAGTAGGCTAGGTCCTGTGTCAGACTGTGGTAGCCCACTAGGTTTCTGGCAGAGAATTTGCTGTGTAGCTTTTTCTTTGAGTTATAATTTTGTGTTGAATTATCAGTGACATGTCCAATGCTACTGGACAACCCCTCCATAGATAAGGATTTATACCAAGGAGTAGCCTGAAGTATGAAAGGCAGTAGAACTGCCCAAAGAGGACAGAAAATATACAGAAAACAGACAAATGTGTGATTTCCCTACTTACCTCACAGGACTCAACAAAGGGAGGGGAAAAAGCTTCAGCATAAATACTTCTCCAAAAGCTGTCATCACTTAGTAAGGGGCAGCAATAGGTAAGTGCTGATTACACCAAGACTTGTTATATGACGCAGTGGTTGAAAATTTGTATAATATCAAGTGATACACCCTTATGAAGACAAAAAGCAAAATGATTCATGTCATCTCTGCATTTCTCAATTGCTATTGTTTCGTGGATTTTTTATTAACAATCCTTGTTCGAAGCTATTATCAGAAACCATTTCAGTCCAATGAATAATTTTTATCTTTTCTCCAGACTTGCATTACTGGAGTCTTTCTATATCTTGGTTTATGGTAACTGAATGATCTTCACAAGACTTGCTTATCAGGATATATGTGCTCTGTGCTTGCTAATAATTTTTCTATATCAAACACCCCAGTTTGAAAAGACAAAAAAACAGAAGCTAGAATTAGTTTGAGTATTTCAACTTATTCTATACTCTTGCTTAATAAAACTAACAATTTAACAAAATCTTTTTTTATTGATGTAGTTCTAACCTCCATTCAGTTTAGCTTGAGGATATAGCCAGTTTCTCTTGAACAGAGCCAACTTTGACCCATAGGCCACATGTTCTTATTTTTCTGTACCACAAATACAATTGATAATAGTAGAATAGTGAAATTCAGAAGTGGTAAAAGGCAATTTTATATAATTTTCTTTTTATAAAGCATTCTGTAAGATATTCTCTTTATTGTTGCTCTGTAAAATCTTAGTCTCCCATATGCTGTCATTTCCACTCAAGAAAAAAGCTATTCCTTTTTTTTTCCATTCAAAACTGTAGTAGAAATCCATTGTACTTCAGAATTATTTTTTTCCAAAGAAATTTAAGTCATTCATTTTCAAACTCTTGAAGTCAGACAAATTCTGCAGAAGTGCTTTATGCAGTCAGTATGATAAATTTCAAGTTGCATTGGTAGAAGAATGTGAATAATGGAAAAATTATTCACGAATATATTATCCCCAAACTTTAAAGAAACCATACATAATAAGTTCCCTTATCCACTCTAGGAAAAGAATGAATGATAAATAAATATTTCAGGTGTAATTCATTCAAATTATTTATTTTAAAATTATCCATGCCCTGATTGAAACCCTATTGAAATAATTGATCTCACTTCTGCCAGATCAGTTCCATAAAGAAATACACAAGAAGCTCCAGTATTTTATAAATCAGGATCTTTTCACTTCTGTCAACTTTTAATTGAGTTTAAAGCATTCTTTTAGGCACTAAAGTTTCACTTTTATTTCTAACTTCCCCATTCCTTCAGTTTTCTTTCCCCCAATTTTTTGCAATTTAAAAATGTCAGATTGCAAAATGTGTGACAGTTATTTCTTAAATTATTCTTTATTTAACTGAATTGGTAGGCAATTATATCCCAATTGCCTATTTGATGCCTAGTTTAGCAATTTATTTATGCCAAACAAAATATTATGCTGTGCAAGTTTGTCTATTTTACTTTTCCATAACTTTAGAATTAAATCTTCAATTCTGTAAAAAACTGTGGGTTGATTTTTTTAAAGAATGCAGCAATGCAAATAGCACTTAATAGATCTCCAACAGAACACAACAGCAAAAGTCCCTTTTAATCCAAAGCTTGAGTAAATAAACCTTCATGTAGGTCCTGTGAGCCTGGAATCAGTTTCCTCTCTGAGAGGAGCAGGAGAATGTGAATGTCTCCCATCTGGTTCAGCCACTCTTTAGATACAGATGGGTTAGGATACTGTCCTTGTCTACAAGTAGATCCATTTTTCATGTGGGGTCATAAAGGCAATGGAGACATCACAGCACTAAGTTCTGCAGCACTTGACTTTTACAACTGCCATATTAGGTAGTGGCTTCTTTTATAAAATATACAAAGAGCTTAGAAATGGCAGCCAAAAGCGCCATTGCATAGCTCGGTACCTTAAGCTAGAAACTAAGAAATAAAATTAAAAACCCACGTGTTTTCAGACCTCTTTTATTGTCTTTCTATTAGGTTCAAATAATTAATTTTTTAAAATTCTAAATCAGAGAAGTGATAGTCATTTTTAGGGAGGAGAAAGTTTTAAGGGCTAGGACATTGATTTAGGATACAGGGCACCTTTTTTCAGTTCCTTATTCCACTTGAGGTAATTTGATTTACTCTTCTTAGCTTAACCAAGGTAGTATATGCATATTGATTCAACAGGCCAAAACTCCTCATTAATTGTTTTGCATAGTCAACAGAGCACTTGTCTAAGACTGGTATATCTGAATCCCATTCTTGATTCTAAAGACCTATACTTTTATCTGAAGTGTTTAATACAGCCAGGGCCAGATGTAGAACCAGACTGATTCCCAAGTAATTTTCTTAAATGTAGTCTAAAGTCATGTTCATATTCTCTGGACCAGGGAGTGTTGAACTACTTCATGCTATGTGCAATTGCTTTCAGAAGGGTATTCAGAATACCTTGGAGTGTAATAATAGAATATTCACAGAAGGGAAATTATTTCAAATCTTTGCAGACAGAAGAGGTGACTATCCCCATATTCCCTGTCTCTCCTTTCCTTCCTCCTTTACCTGAACCTATTGAAACACACAGGGCTAAAAAAAGAGGAGGGTCTGGATTTTTGCATCTTGATTAGATGCAATGGTACTTCTCAGTCCATCTAAAGTTATTTGCAGAGCAACTCCTTTCTACATCTGAAGACAGAGCTCCGTGGTGCCTGAACTCAGGGCCTGTTACTGAGACAGTTCGTCTGCAGTGGGTCGAGTGCATTGACCTACTGTGCTGGTGGGAACTCTTCACTGGGAACTTCACCTCGCTCTTCAAGATGATGTTTCCCTCTCTGCTCTGTACAGTGAGTCATTCACATCCACAAGAGTGCCAGAGCCAAATTCCTCCACCCGGCATACTTTATAACCTCTGTTAATGGCTATTCATTCAATACCATCTTTCCTGTTACTTCTTTATGTGACTGTCCCCAAACATTTTACAAAGTGCACTTTAGCTTAAACACTCGCTGCATTGCTCAGCGATCGACACTGCTGTCCTTCTCTAGACTTAAGCCCAGGTGTTCCAGTCAATTTGAATATTTGATGTAATTTTCAACAAAAACAAAAATCCATGACTATTTTAAACATCTAAAATTCTTCTTTCACCAAAGATGTAAATCAAATTTCATATGATATGAAATTATGCTGCTTATTTCAGACTGCTTTCATTACTGATTTTTTTACACATTAACAATTTAGGTCTCAAGAGTACTGATAGAAGAGGTTGCTTAACATTGTTCAAACCTTAATCATTGTAAATTGCCTGGAAGCAAACTTTTACTCCACAAGTATTTTTCAATATACAAAGAGCCCAGGACTAGATACAAGAAGAATGCAAGGATTTATATTTATATTAGATTTATAGTCTTCAGAAAATCTATCAAGGTTTAATGTAAATTTTGGTTCAAAAAATAAGGCAGGATTCATGGAATCATTTTTTATTATTGAACAAAATGGATATTTGTGTGATAGTATGTTTACATATACATATAAAATTATACATACAGGTAAATAAACTTATTAATAAGTTTTCAGGCTAGAATTTGATCAAAAGTTGACCAGGCAATGGTTCTGATATTCCTCCAGAATACCAAAGAACAAGCTTTTCCCCTCTTTAATTCAGAATATAAATATTTGACAATCCATTTGAATGAGCTTTTAAATCTATATTTACTCCATGGGCAGTTGTCAACATCAAACTATTCTTTACATATATTAAAATTATTCAGAAAATACTTCTGAATCATGGTTGCTTATCTCTCAAGCAAGTTAAAAGTTGACATCTGGGAATTTTTCTGAACTTCTGTCCAAATGTTCAGAAGTTTTGTATGATGCCAAAGGACCTTTGCACAACATGTCTAGAAAAATTTGATGACTTCTGAAAATCGGGCCCTAAATTTTATTTTATACATTTTATTCTTGGAGTTGCAGGCACAGATTTATAATCAGAAATTAAGATGCCTTTTAGCCAATAAGTACCTCAAAAGCATTTCATTTTGCAGTTCTCTCAGCTAATTTGCTCCCTCATTGATAAACTTTTTCAGATAAGAAGCTCTACATAAAAATTTTTGAACAAATCATTATGATAGTTCCATTGTCTTTTTTCTTTTTCTTTTTTTCCATTTCTCTGAGATCTCAGAAAAAAATATAATTTAACATTTGATATGACATGAAGCACAATTCTGTGTGTGAGAAAAATGCCATGGTCATTTTTCATCAAATTTCAATTTGTAAATGTTTACAGTTAAGTTATAATAAAAATAATTCACATTTATCTGATTAAAATAAACTATTAACACTTGATAATAATGATGATTAGTTATTCTGTACGGTAAAAAAATTACTGGGTTTTCTTTTTTCCTCATATTCAAATCTGCTGATTTTTATGGTATGGTTAAGGACATAGTACCATTAAGGAGAGATTCATGGCTGTGTACAGTTTATTTACGCTTGCAGTGGAACATTTTAATGTCTTTCTTTGGGGGAATAAAAGGTATTTTTCATAGCATAGAACATTTCATCTACTTTGCCAGCCATCACAGTTGGAGTAAGTCTCTTAGTTTCTCAGGACTTTGGTCTTTGGAATTGCTATAAATCAATGTAAGTCCATGAAGGGCAGTAGAATTAAAGTAGAATTATTTCAGTTGTAGCTCTGAATAGTTTACTCTATGCACAAGAATTCATTTAAGTTTTCAGACATACTTACTGTTTTTCCCTAAGATCCCCTTTGTTTCACATCATGTTAAACATCAAGAAGGAGGATTATGGCCCAGCATTTTACAGGTTTTGCAGTCCAAGTCATTCATATCCAGGTGTTCAAGACAGCCACCTTAAGAAATTAATTCCTTTTATCTGATGAGTGTCAATGGAAAATGAAAGTTTAATTACAGAAAACGTTACACTCTACCAGGTTAGTTGAGGAGAGGATTTCATAAAAATATTTTTTAATAATATGCTAGGTCACAAGCTGAAGTTTAGTTTTTTGCATCTGCTAAGAATTATATCATCTTAAAGGGAAGAAGGTATAATGAAGTTCATGAAGACAATTTTTCCATTCAGAACTAGTAAATAAATTATCATATATTAGTTTTTCATCCACAGCATTGAAAATTCCCTAAACCTTAATTCCTTAAACCTGAGAAAAATATTATATGCTGCAAAGATATGATATGAGATTTCCTCCCACAAAAAAAAAGAATCAACAGGTTAATATTTGTATTATAGAGCTCCCTCAGCTCCTCAATAATTTGTCTCAGATTTTTGACATGTCTGAACTATAGTATCATGAACTGATCCTATATTTTTAATAATCTTAGTTCATGGTTTAGTATTCCCACAATCGCTATTTTTTTAAATTAAAAAATATTTAATTAAAATGTATCAGAATATTTTTTTGTAAATAGTGAAGGATAAATATATCATTACTGAATGAAAAATCAGATAAATGTACACAGTGGTAGAATATGAAAGTATATACAAACTAAATATTTTTTGTTTACTCCATCTCATTCCTCCATGACTAAAATGAGAAATGAACCAAAAAAAGCTTTAGAAAAATGTGATAAGCACCTGTTTCATCCTCACAGTTTTTGAGTATAAGATTTTAGAAATGCTCTTTTGGAACTGTTGTGCATTTTAAGACAGTAATTTATAGATTCAATTATACAGTAAATGTAAAAGGCAGTATCCAAATCTGCTTCAATATAAAGTCTTTTTAAAGCCAAAGTCTATTATATGTGGGATCTCAGTCCAATTAACATTAAAAAGTGACTTGATTTTAATCAAAGGCTTTCATCTGTTGGTCATAATTGGTAAAATTTTATGTATTGAGTAGATTCATATACTTGATTTTATTTAAAAGTGCAGTCACAAAATACACACATTTCATAGGGGCAGAACGTGGTGGAGAGCCAGAAAGATTCAGATGAGACAAAACATATTATTTGTGTCAGAACCAAGATGTGATCTCATTTTAATGTTGATTCAAATCTTTCAGTACATACAAGATACACATCTTCCTCTCCAACCTACATTTGAAAATTACTTAATTACTGGAAATTAATTACCACTGAAATGGAGAAATCCAACCTGCAGAGCCCAAGTAGCCAAACTCACAAACAGGGTGAATTGCTTGAGGGGAAAGTCACATCAGTTTCTGCAGGAGAGTGTAAGAAGCTGTGTTGGTTAAGATAGGGTTAATTTTCTTCACAGTGCCTAATATTGATGCTGTTTCTAAGATGGAAATGGGCATTAAAAGTTCTACAACTTTTTGAGAAATTAAGAAAAATAGCATTTCAATATATATTTTTAGACCCGATTCATGACTCCAGACCTGTGTGAGTGTACATGTTTCAGTTAAAATTCCTAATTAATTTGTATCTATTTTCAGAAATGCTTGTAATTTCCTTTTCTTTTAAGCAACATAAGTCCGTAAGTTTAGTTGCTTCAGTTGGATGACATAAAAAATATAGATTCAGGTATTTGAAATCTGATGCATTTCACAAAATGAAATTTCTTTTTGCTTATTCTATTTGCCATGGTGCAAATTTAACACCAAGAATTGTAGTAAAGCCTTTCTTGTGATTTAACGCACACTAATGCACCATGTCACAAATATCAGAACATGAAAAATCAGATAGCTTTAAAGACAATACATTAAAAAATTTATTGCGTTTTGTAAAAAAGGGGATGACTCCAACTTCCTTAAATTTATCATACTTGTCATAAAAACAGCAACCATGCCATTTTTATTAGTAATTTCTATGGCCTAATATTTTTAAAACCTTGCAACTGGAGAATTTTTAGGTAGCTATGATATAGGGCTTTGCCTGATAATTTCCGTGTATTCACATCTGAGAAATGATATATCTCCCATAATTCTGAAACTTTTTGTCAAATGAATAATAATGATCAGTGACCTGTGCCTGCAAGATTAAATTATGGATCACCTAAAGCTTAATTTTCAATATTTTGCAGTGTATGAACTGAAGTGTTAACTGAACATATATTTATTCTCATTTCCCATTAATTTGTGGATAGAATTATATCTCCCAAGTTCAGCAGTAGAGTTATCATTTACCAATAATAAGACTTTGTCACTGTTCTGACAGAGTTCCAGTGATGCTTCATTACTGCCCTGAAAATCATCAAGAAAAGAAGAGACTATTACATTTCCAAGCGGATGATGATTAAGAAACTAGAAAATATTATGATATTTCCATGTATTTAAGGTGTGAGTGGCTACATAGAAAACAATAGTCTTTTGACCAAGCCTTAGTCTAAAAAAATTACCATTTCAACAAAGAGCTAATAAATTATTGGCAATACAAGACAGTCTAGTCTTGTCAGATATATTATCTCAGCAGTAGGTAGGTTTTGGAACACAGGTTCACCACTAAGTGATCCCTTTGAATGTCCATGGGTGACATTGCAGTATGCTATTCTTCCTTTCACTAGCACAAATTTGCCCACATCAGACTCTAGTAAACCACAAATATAAACTCCTAATATTCTTCTAAATTTTTAATCCAAAACAAATTCAAATAATTCCAAAAAAAACCCCAAAAAACTACAAGTTAAAGAACTTTTCTACTTCAGCAAACCAAAAAACTAACAAAAAGTGAAAGAAAGCTTTCTCCCACTGCCCACACTGCAAACAAACCAGGTAAAAAAAAAACAACTAAAAATGCTTATCTTTATATTTTAGAAACAACGACCTTAAACATTTCATCACTTCTCCTTTTCCCCCCTTCACTCTCAAATCCAATTTTAAAAATACAAACCTTATTTCTAAACTAAACAAATAAAAACACAATTCAACATAAACCCAAACCAGTCTCTCATTAACATATTTTAAATAATTTCTGAACAATAAATGGGGATCATAAAATTGAATTTAGCTCAAATTTCATAGGATGAACTTTCTCAAAATATATTTTAAAGCTGTATGTTTATTTCATTGATCATTAACTATTTTTGTAAGGGAAATTCTAGAGATATTTATATATCTAAGCTCTATGTCTTTATTTAAGAAAAAGAAAAATTCATTGAGAGTGTGCAGGACTTGATCAAGAAAATGAAAGTGAGAAATTAAAGACACCACAGATTTTTGGTTGCACCCTCAGGCAGCCTCAGTTCTTGGCTTGACTAACAAGTTTTCATGCAGAAGTTTCACTGTATGATTTGATAAGTTTGGGGGAAATTTAAAGTTTTAATTATTTCAGATCTCTTTTGACATTCTCATGAGGTTGCAGTGCAAAACTCCGTGCTCCCAAACCCACTTTCCATAATCACAGCGGAATATGAAGCCCACCTGTTGCACATGATAATGGAAGTCTGTGAGAAGACTCATCCATATAGGTCTTGTTGTGTCTGAATGAACACTTCTGGAGGGCTGTGCTAAGTCCTTCCCACCCTGTGTCCGAAGAAATTGATGAGATGTTATTATTTAAAGCCCTACTCTGTAGAAGTATTTAACAAGTCTTTCAAATAAAATTTACAATGTTCATAAAGGCCAAGCATCTATTCATCACAAAAATGTTTGTTTCCAGGAGATTATTATAGTAGTTACCATATTCTGCTTTTTAAATCTAGCTTTACAGTAGAAAACAAGTGTTCTGGTATGGTATCAGACTTTACCAGATGAAATTTCAACCACAAATCTGCATTCATCGATTTTTTTTCAGATAGATTATGCTGAACACTTTTAGGACAACCTGAAATATAAGCTTTTTTATTAATTTCTGAGCTTTATAATTAGTTCTTATCTAAAGATTAAGTCTTGTATTATTTCAACCCAGAGAATCTATTTCACTCATTCAATTTAGTAACCTTCAGCTGATAATGTCATATGATCTGGATGTTTTAGTCAAAATATTATTTCTCTTTATTTCAACAACACAAAACCCAAAAGAATTTTTTCCAGTAACTGAGCAGCTGGCTGAGTTGTTCAGTACAAACAGGTATGATTATAAGTTGAAACAGATACAAAAATAAATCAAAGAAAACTTTCGCTGAAGGCCAGGAATTGTAAGTAGAGATTCTGTATAGTCTCTCCTTCAATAGCAGCTATTTTTCCTCTCTACAAAAGAGATAATGGTTTTTGCAATGACATTTAGTTCTCTACAATTTTTTCCTGGAATATTTATATCTTTTTTTTTTTTTTTTTTTGGTTAATCCTAAGAAGGCTCATATCATTGTTCTCTATTGTCACTGGGGACTGAATTTTCTGTGCAGGTCCAATTAATTTCCACTAGTATTGGATGACATCAGTTTCATCACATTCATGTCACTGTGTTCCCACAGGTTTGGCTTTTGGATAATGATGCTTCTGGAATTCCATGAGCATTTTCATGAACTACTGAGATACTGTCACTGGAAAAGGAAAAAATAAAAGGGTGCTGGTTATTTCCAATCATTTTCCACTCCTTGATTGCTATGCCAAAATGCTTGTGAAATTGCAATCTCTGTAGAAAATCTGTGATTGAAGGACAAATCAGGAATAATTTCTCAAAGAGCTGAGACATTTAATCAAATGGCTGCTTCTAGAGTCTTGTCAAGAGTCACCTGGAAGAGATAAAGCTAATACTATAATTACAGGAAAAAGCAATCTTAGGGGTGTTTTACTGCTAATAGAGAAGAGGTTTTTGTGTTACCAGTCACTGTGAAGATGTGGCAGCTTGTGGATCAGCTAGTTTAACAAATGAGCAAAGATTGTTTCTCTCAAAGAAGAAGATTAAAGGATGTAAGTTTTGAAGTGGATATGCAGTCTCAAACTCAAGTCCTTAGCAGAATTTATAAGCAGTAATAAAAGGTACATAAAGTACCTCTCAGTCTCCAGTCTGGTAACTAACTGCTTGGTAGTACCTTAGTGGTAAGGCAGTATTCTGCATCAAAGATACTATTTTTGGGGGTTGTTGTAGTAGCCGCCTTTAGGCAGCCTGTTAATAAAACAGAATTGTTTTCTTGAATGGAACTGTTATATCTGTTACTGTTAAGATCAGCTAGTGGCACTGGCTAAGTGGTCATTTACTTACACTGGTTATTGTTATCTACATATGCTTTCTAGAAAACACGTTTCCACTGAGACCCAAAACTTCTGAGTTAAATGCAAATGATCATAGTATCTACTTTAGTGAGGAAAGCTGCTTTGTCATGCAGGTCAAAGACCATTGAAAAATTACATAGATATTTATGTGGGTATCCAAAGGAGTGTGTCAAAAGGATGGACCAGGCTCTTTTCAGGGGTCCCAAGCAATAGGACAAGAGGTAATGAACCAAAACTGAAGCACAGAAAGTTCCACCTGAGTATAATGAAGAACTTCATTACTGTGTTGGTGACTGAACACTGGATCAGATTGTCCAGAGATGTTGTGGAGCCTCTCTGGCTGGAGATATCCAAGAATCATCTGGACGCAATTCTCTGCCATGAACTCAGGGATGACCCAACTTGAGTGTGGAGCTTGGGCCAGATGGCTCTCTGTGATCCCTTCCAAACTGACCCATTCTGTGAAAACAGTAAAGAATGGCATTTTGGTTTTGACTTCAGTTACTTCAAATTTAAAAGTAAATAAATGAGACTTGCACACATATTCATTAAAAATTTAACATAACCACAAAAATATTAATAAAACATTTTAACCGGTAGTGGAACAGGCAACGTTTAATAACAATATACACTCAAATTTTGTTCAGGGCTCAGAAACCCCAGTTATTTACGTGCATGGTGTATTTGCACATGCAGTGACTGTCTGAAAAAGTAAAGTAATTATTTAAGGCAATATAAAACATCATTCACAAGTCATGTATAATAATCTGAGTAATAACAAAAAAGCACCAGTTAGAACAGCGGGAAGTTGAAACCTAGGAAAAAGCAAAAGAAGGTACATGGAAAACACAGAATCTTGAAAGTAACCTCTTGAAGCTAGAATGCCTTTCAAAAATATTTAACATCATCTTGATGAGTATTTTTCAAATTATATCAGCAATTATAAGATTTAATTTTAATATGAATGATTCGAGAAATTAACTAGTGTTAGACAGAATAATCACTTGCCCATGAGAATAAAAAGAATTTAGGGTAATAGCCCTCTACAAAGGAATGGGCTATGTGGCCAAAATCCCATTGTACCTAAGTGAAACTACTGGTTGTGTTCTGATCTGTGTAGCATTTTTTACTGGCTTGTTTCTTTTTCATCATAGACAGATTCTTGTACTTGAACCAAATAACTGACATTGAACCTATGGAATGATTTTCAATGTCTGTGTTTGTAAAGCATGAACTTCATAAACTATAATCAAGCTAGTTTTAGCTTAATGATAACCTTATAGTAATGCAGTAAATTTTCCTCCATTGCCCTGATAAATGATCTCCACTTCTTCTACCTGTGACAGTTCCAAGTTGCACACATCTGTTCTGAAAAGCTGTAGAAAAACCAGAATAGTGACAGCAGATAAAAAGGTTGTAGGCCAGTTTGAAAGGCTTCAGAGGCACTGAAAGAAATGGCAGGAAAAGTCACAGAGCATGTAAAACCAGCTCTACTGACTTAGGTCAAAGATTTAAGTGCCTTGCCTATATTAGCAGCTAAAAAACTACAAAGATAGGAGACTAAATTTAGCATGTATGATAGAATTTGTACACTGTCAATCCATAACCTTCTTGGAAGCTTTCTAAGCCATGCCTCACTTCTTTGTATCATTGGACTTCTCTTCCTTACACACCTCCAGTCTGTCCTTCAACTAGTTTAAATGCTCATCTTTCTGGACTGGATATTGTAGGAGGAATCATGACCTTTACTGCTATTGTTATTATTATCATCATAATTATTTCTTTATTTCTGATAATATATTTGGTTCACTCTCTTATAACCTCCTTGACATTATAGACCTGTATTATATCTCCTTTGATTGCTTGATAGTCCTAGTTTATTTAGTGGTTTCTTGGATGCAAGAAGGCCCATCGTTGTGATTAATGTAGAGACCTTCTTGAACCTGACCTTTCAACCTGTCCTTATATCTCTGAGATAGGGAACTAGGATTTAAGTAGCAGGTGAAACATAAATTTATTCCATGGCACAGTAATTTTCTTTGTTTTGTACTTCATTTCTCTCCTAATAACTCCTGACATGCAATTTACATTTTTGCTTTACTTAATTTGCTTTCTCTAGGAACACTTGGAGAAAGGTTGACAAAGAATAAAGCTACGGAAAAGATAGGGAAGAGAATGAGTTCTTTGTGGTTTAATGAAGCTTTCTTTGCCTAGAAGGCAGTGATATGTAAAAAGACAGAAAATGATCTTAAGGACATCAGATCATAGTCAAACTTCTATGTTGTAAATTTTTTTCTTACTGTTGTAGAAATGACAATTTGCAACAATATTTGAATGCCGAAACAAAAAGACTGCTATACGTGACCTGACCATGAAAATCCCATGGATCACTTGTACATCACGACCCTTCATGTTTGCTTCATCTATGATGATATTTTTTCAGAAGCTATCCCATTCTGACAAATTATAGTCTAGACATGATAATACTAAACTATTGCACCCTAAGGAGATAAAGCCTATTGACAATTCAGTGTCATCCACAAAATCAGAACTGTATTGGTAGCAATCCACTTTCTTAGGAAGGATGCTGCAGTATTGCTAGCAGGTGTTTCGAAAAATGTGCCAAAAACTCATTATAGTGATTAAACTTCAACCTTTATTTACAGGTATTTTCCTCCCTTACTGGTAAAGAAGCTGCATGGCTTAATAATATTTTGATTAATAGATTGCAAATGCTTGTTTCTTGCCCTAAATTTGCTCAGCCCCTGTAAGCAAAATTTAGAATGCTGTTTCCAGAATGCAGTGTTTTTAAACTGTTGGTCGTGGAACAGTTGTCTAAAGCTTGCTGTATAGAGTTCTCTCCTCTTTTGTTCCTAAGGTATTGTTCCTAAGGTAACTTTCCATACATATCCAAAAGAGACATGAAAAATATATGGATGGAGAAAAGGGATGCATAAGACAATGCTAAAATAAGAGTTTATTTAAATTTACCATGTTAGTTCTGCTAGCACAGCTTTGGCAGATTCGAAAACTCAGCTTGAAATATGATCTGGTAGTGACTAAAAACTTAGCCCTAACTGCTGAAGATCTGGTATTATATCAGATGTTCTTGTCAGTGGATGCACATCTGTAGACACAAGACTTGGTTGTGACAGTTGCCTATATGAATTGATAGTAGAACTGGAACTCTAAGTGGTACTTAGAACATCATTCCCTGGGATTCTGTAGGCACTTAAAAACCTATGACTGGGTCAAAGGGTGTATACACTGCTTTGGAACTCCTCTAAGGCAGTACCATGTGGCCTAAGTGCCGCACTGCACCTTTGTATATTGGCAATTACACATTATAGTGGTATGTCAGCAATGGAAAGCAAAAAAAACAAAAAAAAAAATCTAAATAATTCTGTACATATTTCAAAGAAGTACTATAAGATTAAAATCTTATGGTTCTTATTTGCAAACAAATACAATTGCACATATATTCATCAAAACATTTTGCTTTGCCTTCTTTGTAAGTAAACTTTTTGGTCTATATCATCTTCATGCTGTTCGTCTGAGGGGAAAAATATTCAACTGGTGTTGGATAGGTCAAGATACTTTGTAAATCCAAAATTAGGTGTTGAATTCCGAGTAGTCAAAATTCTTGGAAGATCAGGCAGTGAGAGGGTCTGGGATGAGACTGCTTATGAAAGGAGGGACTGTCATGAGAACACCAACTATTGGCATTTGAACTGATGAAAATTCATGTGAATGAACTTTAGTAAATGGGTATTCAGCTGGCTCTCCCTATGGAAAATCTGACTTGATTAGCTGGAATACTGAAGACAGAAGTCTGTTTCTTTCAGAGCTATGTGTCATAGACTACTCCCAGGTCAAACAGAAGGGCCCTGATCCAGCTGGGGAGCTTTCAGAAGAGTTGTCTTTCTACATAATGGCCTCTTTGAGGGAACCAGGTAACAGTGATCATGTCAACAACATTGGAAAGTGACCTTATAAAACTTGATTAGTTAGAATTATGTTTTGTTTTGCTTTATGAGGCTGGAAAATAATTTTTAATCTGACATGAAAATCAAGGTTCCTCTTCAGGGAGAGGAATAATTTTTTTTCAGACCATGACTTAGTTTTATGTCCTGCTACTGTTTTGTATCTTTTAGGCTCTCTGGAAAAACTTTGGTACAAGAAAATAATTGAGCATTTCACATTTAGACAAACATAACCTGACAGGACATCAGGGCATTATGCATTTATACAAAGTTTTGACTTTCCTTTTTTCTCAATCATCCCTGGGAGAAAATATCAGTATGTGTTGGTAAAACAATCATGCTAAGTAGAACACATAGTTGACACTGACATTAACTTGATTTTTAGTGGCATTACAGAGGTGTTCTAGTATAACAAAAGTATGTTTTAATAATAAGGGTTACATCACTGAAGTGCTCTAGTTTTTTTTATCCTAGAGAGAATTTCTTCAGCGTTCCCTATGAACGGAGAGGTTATTTTTTTATTTAAGATTTCATAAATTGCATATTTCTGACCCAAATTAATTTTTGACTTGGCTTTCCTCAGGGTCTTGTTCAGGATCATCACTATCTCTGCCTTCCTCCCCCACCCATTTTGAGGTATAGAATCAGGGTTGTGTATGCAGCATCTACTACATACACATTACCTGGGTCTGCATATTGAGGATTTGGAGGAATAATCTAGCCCTAAAATTTAACATGTGTTAGTAATCACAGCAACTTTGGGTGTAATCTTTTTACTAGTATTTCCACCATTATCATATAAACAAGCTCAAAAGATTCAGAACAATGGGAATTAAGGCCCTTCATCTAAAAAGAAGTGAGGTCAATATGGAATTATTTGGGATTAATACACCTTCCTAATTAGCTCAGGAGAGGATTTATTTTAAATTAACACAGTTCATGAAATCACAAGCTTTGTGATTAAGGTATTACAAATGGTGTTCAGTCTTTAGCTAAGCCTGTTAGTGGCATGAAAATAACACATAACACTTCTGTTTTGTAAGAAATATTTACCTACTAAGCTTCACAACCATTATTTGACTTTGTTGAACAAAAATACAAATGAACACATTCATTAATCTAGAATGTTTAAAATTATTTCTCTTATACACAACCACTATGATTTAGACAATTTTGAAATAAGTTGTGAGAGTGAAGGTGTGTGATGCTTATCATAGTTTTTAGTAAATACATTAAATCCCAGAATCAACAACTAGAGTTTTCTGTAAAGTCCAACCCTTCATGAGAGACATGTACTCCCACAGCAGAAGAAGGTTCAGCGTGGTGTAGCTCTGTCTTGTGCTGTTCCCACTGCTATTAATGGAGCACAGCCTTGTACTAGCTGTGGTTATGTTTAAATGCTGTTAAGTGCTGTTGGGCCTCTGAGCATAATGAGTCAAGTCTTGGCTCAGTTACCACAGGCATCTTCTCTGAAACTTGTGACTTAACAGGAGGGTCTTCTATATTCCTTTTTTTTTTGGTTATCCATTCCTATCATTTTCTTCCTGTCCCATTCTACCACATCCTACACCCCTCTAAAGTCTCCACATAGACAGTTTTGTGTTTTAATTGATTGATTTGAGATTTTTTGCTTGCTTCTTCTTTGTGCACTTTAACTATCAAGTAAAAAGTAGACTGATTCTTGTCAGGAAACTTTGTCATGCTGCCTCTTTGGTATTAAACCTGTTTTTGCCCATACCTTTGATGATGATTCTTTAAGCAACCTTAAAACACTCATTCATGAGTGATATATAAAGGCCTAAGCATTTACTTGGCCTTATCTAGACTTGTCTGGTCTTATTGTAACTAATCTTGGTTGAAGTAGAAAATTGGACAATAGGTAGGTGACTAGAGTTTAACTTGCTTTAACTTGCTTTATTTTAGCTTTATACATCTAGATAGTTCTAGCCTTTAAGAAATTACATCATATACTGCAAGTGTCTAAAAGACTAGAGTTTTGAGTTTAACGTTTGTTAGACACACTGCCCAGGACATCCATTACAGTTTTGTCTAAGCAGATGCCTTCAGGTCAACAAATATTTCTCCCATTAACTTTGGTTTACAGGACAGTTTACTAGGAAAAGTGCACAGCTGAAGATGCTGGGATGGATGAATTTTGCCGGAGCACCTGTGTTTACCAGACATGGTTGGTAATGCTTTAAAACCGTGGCATTGCTGAAATAACATTGCAAACCTGCACCTGCTGCATATTGCCAAAAATACCATGGGGAGGGAACAGTTGGTCTTCTGGGAAGGTTTGACTTTTTCTGATCCAGTCCTTCCTCTTCCAACTTGACCTTTGATATAGTGCAAGTGACCAAGTATACTGGAATTCCCTGATACTGAAGAGAGAAATAGAAGACAGGATTCCTGTGGGAGAAGGGCAGGTGGTAATAGCAAAGGTAGAGTTTACTCCACTAGATTCTCCACAGCCATGAAAGATTGAGAGGGAGAGAAAGAAATAATTGCCTTTGCTCTGAGCACATAGGTTAAATCACATTGGCTTGCTCCAACATTTCTCAGTTAGGAAAACAAATTCCTGGACAGCAGTCATAGTCCTAGTGCTAACTCTTGCCAAAAAACACACTGAGGGTTATTTGCTGCATGCACAGGACCTCACTGTGCCCAAAGCAGAATAGATGCATCTTCCTGCCCCAGGCATACACAAAACCAACAAATCTCTTGTGGATATCTGAGAGGAAGGACTGATCATGTTGAATACCTTAGTCAAATCAAATTTCAGGGAAGGAAGGAGGTTATAGATATGTCTTGAATTATGTCTTATACATTTAAAGAAAGCAGTACAAAACAACCTATTTATTTTGATCAAGGTTATTTTAGATTTCATGAGATTTCCCTGCGCAGCTCTCCCCCAAGCACTGTATGCCAGAAGTAATCAAGAATTGACACAGATGTGCTGGCAAGCAACTTGAGCTAGTAGACTAGAAATCCTCATGCAGACACCTTTCTCTACCCTTGGACAGCTGTTACCTACATGAGCAATCCTGTACCACTGCTGCTGCCTGAAAAGTGAACTTGCTCTCTGGCCTCAGAGGATTTGAGAGCAGTCAGCTTTAGCTCTTGTTTATTTTTGGTTCTTAAGAAATTGATAAGGAGTGTAAATAAAACATGTGTAGTACACACTGTCCACCAAGTAGTTGGGTTTCCAGTGTCTGAAGATGCTTTTTTATCTTTCAGCCTTGAGAGAGACAAAAGTACTTAAATCCTTCATTCTTTTGTTTCTGGAATCCAAGGAAAACAGTAGTGTACAACATACCCCTCATTCAAGAGAGGTTATCTACATCTCTTTGTAGAACAAGGACACAGAATATTTTGACCCCATCATAACTATTAACAGGATTCTAAGGATGAGCAATATATTACAAAGTATATCCTAGGACAAGTCTTCAAATCTGCAGGAACCATTTCCTTGGGCAGAAACAACTCACCAATTCTTTCAACTTTAGTGCCATAATGATGGAGGACCATCTATCCCATGATGTGTTGATGGAGTCTTGTTTTTTTCAGAGAAGTGTTTTAGATTTTTCTTCATTTTAAGAATTTATGTTAATTAGTAATTGTTAATAATCACTAACATATGAACCTCCTGCTATTTACAGCTATGTCTTCCCTTCCAGGAAAAATAAAAAATTAAAAAGGGAGAAAATTGTTCAGTAAAAATTTTTAGCATTTGCCTACTTGTCTTTGTAATGTAATGGATAGCACAGGAAAAGTGTCACAGAGAGAGAGGTGCTTTCTCCAGCTTTAGAGAGCTGAAGTCAGCTCTGTCCCATTGTGGAGACCAAGTTGCAAAACCTCTTCGACCTACAGCTACAACATTGAGGGTTTGAACAACTCTTAACCTTTTGTTTGGGAACTTCTGTATGTCAAGCACCTCAGAGGAGACCCTTCTACTAAATATATCTGAACCTAACTTTAAATTGTGAGAGCAGCAGCTGAGAATTAGGCTCTTGTTTTGGCTAGGTCATCTCTGCACATAAAGCAGAAGCTTTAAAAACTTCCATGAAAGTGTAAATTAAGCTGAAATGGATAATGATAGTCAGAAACCTTAACACGGAACTCAAACCTAAGCTACTAGTTTAAATATGGTCTTGAGAATGGTCTCTTTAGATTATTCTTTAAAAATAATGCTGTTTTCATTATGCCAAACCTTGCTATTTTCAACAGTTAAGTTTTTTTATGATACAGAAGCATAACCCAATTAGTTTTAAAAAATCATTCTTATGTTTTGTTACCTGAAAACAAGGAGGAAAGGATAAGAATCAAAGCTTTAGGATGGTGAATGTGCTATCCATACATAGCCCTAGCATATAAACCATGTTTTTTAACTTTGCTTTGGTACAGAAAGAAAATATTTCAAAACTACTGAAGCTAGTTTTGAAAATGCACCTTGGTTATGACAGTAACGTGAAAACTCTTTAACTATAAAAGCTGTGGGTTCCTTTCTGTCATCAAACATGCATAGAGGCACCCTGGATATACTTCAAGTTTGATTTGAGTAACGGGTAACAAAGTCATTCCTTTCCTCTCCGGAAAGGAAGAAAATTATGTCTATCTGCCACAAAACCAAGTAGCATTGACTGGTAATTTTGGCATTTCCTTTTAGCAGTTGAGTCTCTTCACCTGTTGTCAAAGTTGTTTCTTATCTCCTTTCCCACATATCAATTATAATAACTTCTTGCACTCCAACATGTTGTCAAATTGCCTAATGCTTTTCTGGGTAGCTTCTCAGTAGGGATATCTGTTTTGAACATCTAAGATCCTAAAGTTCTCTGAGTCATTCTCAAAACACAGCTGGAGTTGGTACCTGTGCTATTGTCCTAAATAAAGATATTGGAATAGAGTGCAGTCTGAAATATAAGTGAGTGAACAAAAGAAGATAAGTAAAATTCTCCAGAGTCATACTGCACAGGGTGTATTACATTACAAGTATGCTGTGAATGACAATATTTTCTTGGTTATTGTACTAAATTTTAATTCAGCCTTCTTAATTATGAGTGTTTGTTTCTACTGTGTAGAAAACCTGAAAAAAGAAATACAAAACCACTAATTTTATTTGTGTCATCTTCCTCTTGCTGTGTATGTGGCAATAAATCAGAACTTATTCTGATGACATTATCAGCCATAAGCATTACAAATTGACACATTTCCTAGTATGCTCAGCATTATAATGAACTTTGCATACTGCACATTGATATTCAACTGCTGTAAAATATTTTCATTACAGGACACTTTTGTGTGCCTTCAGTCATGTACAAATCTAACAGAACAATCTGCAGAGTTAAGGTTTAGTCTGAAATGTCAGTTACTATTTATAAACATCAATAAAAAGTATTTGCCCTAATAGCATTGGAAGCAACAAAAGAATAAACCAATTTTGCTTCAAAATGACATAATGAAATTATTATTTAACACACTGAATACTCCATTGCTGTATATTTGCTACTTTATTTTTAGAGATGCTTAGTGTACTTCAAGCCCAAACTTTATGTTTCTCAAGACACATAAAAATTGTTCATATATAAAAAACTCATACTGTTATTCCACTAATTGATATACTAAAGCTCCAAGCTTCCCTCATCCTTCATCTAATAAAGAGTTTTGATTCAAGTTTTATGATAGGAGGGTAAATTTTATAAATTTTATAGTGGAACAAGAGGTTTGAAGCAAATCAGAAATTTCCTTGCTCAGTCTCATGTTTGATTTTATTCTACAGCCAAGTGTCCTGAACTGGTTTAGTAACAAACTGATCTTGCATGGAGTTTATGACATAAACTCGACTCTTCTTGAAACAAAGGGATGATAACTATATCTAAATTGGACACCTACTAAAGTAAATAGCTGTTTTTAAAATTGAAAGCCATGCTTATTTCTTATTTATGTATTAGCTCATAATCCACAATAAACTTGAAGTTTAAGCAAGAAAAGGTAAGAGTAATCATTTTGCATTGCTGCCCTCCTGAGAAAACTAGAAACTGATAAGTACAATCAAATTCCCTGAAGTAGAAGAGGTTTTGCCTTTAAAAATGTTTCAACTACACCTACAAACAAACACTGATCTCACAATGGCTTCTAGAAGGTTGGGCCAAAAATATAGATCATGAAATTATTATACTAGCTTAGTGTAGACTTTGAAAAAGATGGTGTGAAACAGAAGACTGTCTTGTAATGACTGTGTGCAAAGAACCAGCTTCCTCTGGAGGGATGAACATGAAAGTAGGAACTGGGACTGTCACTCAGCTGCTAGGCTAGAAATAACTGCTTGGAGTGGGGATGCAGAGGACAGAAAAAAAGAGGAATGGGCTCACCATTACGTCTTCTTTAAATCTTTTTTTCTTTTGCTGTCAACGGTCTGTTTCAAAGAACTTCCTTTTCAAATGCTGCTGCTTCAAAGGGAGTTAACAGCTACTGTTACCTGTTTCTGTATTTCAGACATCAGAAATCCCTGTAGTAGGTCAGAAACAGGGAGAATTTTCAGCTATAAAAAGAATTCCTTTTGTGGGTCTAACTCTTGCAGCACCTAAATGTATAAATAGAACAAGAAGCAGAACTCCTGACTCAGAGTGGCCTCTCTTCTCTACAAATTTTTCTTGCTTGTCTAGCCCTGGTAGTTTTTTACACGCTCCTCTCTGAGACATGGAGTAGAATGTACTATGTTAGCTTTGTGATGGAGATATTCAACTGGCTTCTTTGAATGCCCACAGGATAAAGAAAGCTGAAAGCTGAAGTCTGCTTGGATGCCAAACTCCTTTACAAATAACAGATAATACTATTTCCTTTATTGCTATTTTAAGCCCAAAGAGTTGGTGCTGATAAAGTCTATCCAAGAATATTAGTCATTTAGAACATAATATAGAGGAACTTCAATAGGCTGATAGATCTTCCTCACATTCCTGCTTCAGTCAAGGAGAAAATTGGAAGTTTAGCCAGATAACCATACTAAGCATTTTTCTTTAGTTTGGTTTGTTTGGAGTTTTTAATTACCTTTTTTGATCATGGGAGCTTTAGCATTTGTTTTCTGAGATACTTGATTCTGATCTGCTGTAAAAGAAGCCAAGCATTGAATCATGAGTCTAAACTCCTGTGTAATATCCCTTCTGGGTTCCTTAGACTGAGGTGTTAGGGTACCTTACTTACTAGTGCAAAGCACTAAATAGATTACCTTTGAAAAATATTAGAATTAAACAACTTTTCATGATAAAATGGAACAGAAAGCTACTACTATGATTTTTCACTCCATAAAGAAAAGCTACGTACGGAAATAAAATAGTTACAATGAAAGTCAAAAAGAAACTGAAGTGAGTCAATGTCTAAATTCACTCAGACAGATAGTATAGAAAAATAAAAACCTTACATGAGGCAAACTCTATGAATACTGATTTAAGAGGCTAAAAGGTGCTAGTAAGCAGCTAAATGTAGGGGATTGTTAGAAATAAACAAAACAAAACAAAACAAAACAAACACCCAAAACCAATGACAATGAAAAAATACACAAAAATCCCTCAAAAAACCAAAGAAAAAAATCCCAGCAGTTATTCAAAAGATAAGATTTGTGTCTGAATGAAGAAAGTAGGAGAAGAGAATATTTGATGGTGAGCTAAATGCTACCATTTTGAAAAGTGTTTAGGAGTGACTTATGAACATCATTAAAACTTCTAAAAGAGGATTATTAAGCACAAGAAGTCAGGAAGGTGGTCAAAGCTTTAGGGAGGTTCAAAAGATTATTCAAGTGCTAAAGAAACACTTAAGGAAGAAATGTGTATAGCAGAACAGCTAAAAATGAACTGTATTTGTTCTAATGTGTCTCCATAGTGGTTTTCTATATTTTTAATTGGGGAACAGTTTAGAAACTGTCTCAAATCAAAGTGTAAGTAAAGGACTATTAAGGTAAACCAATAAAAAGATTAATAAAACATTGACGTGAAGAGATGCTGTTCATCCAGGAAAACCAAAGGTAACCAAATATTAAATTGATAAACTTCTAGTTAAAATCAGAAGGATGGAAAAGATCAAATAGAACATCAATTTTAAAAGACTCCAGGAGAGAACTAGGAAAATGAACTGACAAATCTGATTTAACTTCAGACAAACTGTAACGATTGGAACTCTAACGCTGGCAGGGGGAAAAAAAGAAAAGAGAGAGAGAGAGAAGAGACTGAGAGGCAGAAAAGGGAAAAGAATCAATGGAGATTCTATAGAGAGCATACTTTCCATCTAAAATCAATACAATACTCTAAAAAAGCTACTTTGGGAACATTCTTAGTCACTGGAGCTTGATTCTATTTACCAATAGACTGTTAGAATACTCTGTGGAAGTGACTCATGCCAACTGTCACTGTCCTGTTTACAATTTATAAGCTAACACAATCCCCAAACAGCATTTTCATCATGGAGCCACATGTTTTGGAGAATATGAAACAAAAACTGTGCCCTTTTCTGAGCTCAAGTGTCAGAGAACAGTTGTAAGCACGTTAAATATGTTGGTATTAATACATCCCTACATTTTGAGAATAATGAAAATCTAATTAGAATGTGCATATATTTACAGGGGTTTAATAAGGTTTTCCATCAAGGTACCCTACAGAAATGTATCAAATCCAAACATTAAAATCTGTAGAGTAAAAAGGATGGGAGAATGGCACTGGTCTTAACTCCAGACACATAATAAGGGAATTTCATTTAACTGCAACTGATGTAGAAATATTTGATGCTTGGTGTAGTTTAAGAAAGGTAAAAGATTTCTGAGAGCAGCCAAGAAGGCAGAAAAACTGTTTGGTGTTATTGTACATCAATGAATGATAGAAGTATCTAGGTTAGAAAAGACCTTTTTCTCCAAAGTAACCTCAAGTAATTGATTCATGTAAGAATTTTATTAGGCCCTTGGGTCTTTAACATTCACTTACAGAGTTCACAGAAATGAAAATTATATTTGCTGTTTCCAATATAATATGTTCAATAAACAACGATGGGGTAGTGTCACTTTGGCTTCAAGCCGTCAGTTACATGCTTGCTATTAAAGCCTCAAAGGAATGGAAACTGAAAAAGACTATTAGGTATCAATATCTGAAGTGCAACTGAAATGTGTAACATGAAATTGAACTAAAATTGAGGAGGAACAAGAGTTATGTACAAAATAACGTAAGAAAATGTCATGTTTACAATTAAGTCTTGTGATTATTTGGAAAATTAAAAACTTATAATAAACAAAACATTCTATTAAATAATTAGTAAATATTTACCATTCTATAAATTAAAGTTAAAATGCCAGTTATATCTAATCCAAAAACTGGAATAAAAAGTAAAATAAAATAGTTTATAACCTAAATGCAAAAATAAAATTCCTACATTCCCAGACCATTGCACAGTTAGCAAAGACCTTGCTGGACCGAAAAAACACTCTGCTTCCTCTAGTATTTTTCTTCAAAACATTCTTGCATGCCAGGGGTAAGTAGAAGCATGAGGAGAAGGTCATGCATAAGTCAATTTTACTTTCTAGTTTTTGTCAGCCACCATTGTAAGGGTTGCTTTGAGGTCATGCCTGGACAAAACCCCCTTCAAATATACATTGAGGATTCTAACTTACCTCAATTCTTTTTAATTTTAAAAATTTGTTCTAGCTGTTTTTTTTGGTTTTTTTTTTTTTTCTTCTGTGTAAAGCAATTCCACAGTTAAATTCTGAGTTGTGAGAAAGCAGTTGTTTTTCTGTAATTTAAACCTTTTGCACAGGGAACTGGTTGAGCCCCCATTCCTTGAAATATTGAAAAGGTGTGTAAATGCAGTACTTACGTACATGGTTTAGTGGTAGACATGGCAGTATTAGGTAGCAGTTGGACTCAATATTCTTAAATTTCTTTTCCAACTAAAATGATTCTAGGATTCCATAATCAATTCTCTGTGGCAATAATAACAGTCATAGGAAATATGACTACTTTCTTTTCAAAACTTAAATGTCTTGTACCAACTCAAATAAAAGCACAAACACTAAATAATTACTTAGTTTGCTGCTTTGTGAAATAAGAGATCTAGCATCTGATCCATGCAGCTAATTATATTCCCTTATTTTCTCGGTCTACCAGCCACTTTTTTTTGTAGGAAAACAGGAATGTTTTAATCTTTTTATCACTATTATCACCAGTCTGATGGTAGCTGAATTGTAACAAGCAGTCAGTTCTGGAGTTAAATAACCCCAAAATAGAAAAAAAAATAATTGCAACAGTTAAAAAAGTAGCATTTTGTTTGCATATTTTTAATAACTTTTCTGAATCCAAAGACAATTTCTTTTACTTCCTTCTTTGTATTTTCATTTTACTGCAAAAATTATTTTCTTATTTCACAACTACATCTTAAACTGAACAGAACTGTGATGAATCTGTAATCCAATACAACTGTGAATCTTGACCTCAGAGATATTTTTTTAACAGTAGACCTCATATTATTTTGTTAGCTATGGTGGTACTCCATTCTGCACATAATTCACCTTCACTTCATCTTCCTGGAAGCTTCTTCTGACTTCTTTTATCCAGTAGAGCACTTGAATAAATGAAGTGCTTTCCAAAAATCACAGGCAGAACTGAGAAAAATGGAAAGGACAAGGACATAATGGTAATATCTCTCAGCCATGAAATACAATGGAAGACTTGTCCAGGAACATACTTCACATCACTACCCTTACCTTACCATAACCATCTGTCATATGTTCCTCAAGAAGCTTTAAAACTTTCAAATATTAACAATTCAACTTAGTCTTTAATGATAAGCAATGAAATTGCCTAAATCTTTTTCACAGCTAAGAAACTTTGGGCTGATATCCTCTCTACTAATAATGTGTACCTCCCAAAGACACTGCACAAAGAGCAGATTTGGCCCATTCTGTTTTTCTTCTCCTAGGGATAACATCTATAATTTTTCTGAGAAGTCAAACTGAGCCAAACTATGGCACCTACAAACTGCCTTGGAACAACAACTCTTATGATGAGAACAGGAGCATATTTTGCAGTAATAAAAAATGACAGACCAATTACAGTGAGCTTTAACTTTTATAGGTAAATTACACACAACAGGTTTTATTAGTTCTAAAGTAATGATTGTTATCAACCTGTCCTTTTATTATCTCATGTCTGCTAAACCATCATTGTACAGTTGATTAACACCTCCCAACTTTCATAGACAACTATAAAATAAAACATAACAGCAGTAACAGCAATTGTATTATAAATGCAGATCTAATACTAATAAAAGATGTCATTACTTATGCAGTTTTTCAATATTAAAGAGACTCACTCCATGATATAACAAATTACTAGAGCAATATTTTTTAATTGTTGATATAATAATAAATTAGGCTTAAAAATTATTTCGTAAGTCACAAAATCCGACATCTGCCAATGAAAAATTGTTCTCTGCAATATTTTTTCTTTGAAATTTAAATTATGAAAGTTCTTGAAATATTGCTTTCATTCCCACAGAAACAGTTTGAAAACACAGATGACTGATCAAACAGCAGGGTGTATTTCCTAATCTAGTGTAGTTCAGCTGGTAATAAGAGGATGTTCATTCTCCATTAAGGCTTCATTTGGGTCTGGTCAAATAGTCCACTGTTAAGGATCTGATTAGTAGGATCACAGAATTGTTGTAAGGGCCCTTTGGACACCATGGAGTCCAATACCCTTGCACAGAGCACTATCTACTACACCAGGGTGCCCAGCTCTCTGTCCTCTCAGGATCTGAGTATCTTGAGGGATGCAAACTGCACAGCCTCTCTGGACAACCTCTTCCAGCACTGGACTTGTTTATTCTTATATAATATGAAATTTTACTGCTTTTCTGTAAAATTCATCTCTTGACTTTTGTACTTTCGGTGGGCACCACTGAGAAGGATCTGGCTCCCACTTCATTTGCTCCCATGAAACATTTATAAACATTGGCAGGACCTGCACCAGCCCCTTGCTGGGCCCCCAAACTTTCTTCTGCAAAGTGAACTGTTCTATATGTCTCAGCTCCCCCTGCATGAAGGTGCTCCAGTGCCACCAACATATTTTGTGTTCCTGCACTAGATTGTCTCCGGTACGTGACTCTTCTGCCAGAGAGCCCAGAACTGGACACGCTCAATAGTGCTGAGCAGAGGAGAAGGATCTCTTTTTATCTGCTAGAAATGCTTTTCCTGCTTAGGATGCTGTAGCCCTTTTTTGTTTCCATTCATGGGACCCTTGTTATTCATGGTCAATTCACTGTCCACCAGGAACACTAGATTCTTTTTTACAAAGCTGCTTTGCAGACAATCAGCCTCCACTGTTTATTAGTGTGTGGATTTATTCCTCTTCAGGTACAGGACTTAGAACTTTTCTTTTGTCAGCTTCATGGGGTTTGTCTTGTCCACTTTCTTCAGCTCATTAAGATTCCTCTGAATGACAGTCCAAATTTATAGTATTTGAGCCTCTCCGTGACATTTTATTTTCATCCATAAACTGGCTGAAGGTGAATATTAAAAGTAGACTTTCTAATATGTGAAATATTGAGTAATTTATCAGGGACCTGCTGACAATTTGTACTCTTAATTTAAGTGTTAGTAAGGTATTTAATGATTTAAGGAAGTCTGTTTTTTTAGGCTTAGATCCTTGGATAATTATAAACCAAATGATCCACCACTTACCAAAGATGTGGACATACCTTTAGAATTATATAAAAACAACTACATGTGCTCAGAGAAATTTCTCTCTTTGGTCCTAAGAGAGAAGTTTACTGAACAAATATTAATCTCCCATCTTCAGCTATACAGTTGTACAAGTTGTTCTCTTAGGGCTGGCAAATATGATACATGGTATCAACTACAAGGGTTCAACACAGTTTTAGAAAGGCAAACAGAAACCAAATGGGACACTTTAGCATATCTAAATTGGAAATAAATACAAATAGACAGACAAAGAAGTCCTATTTCAAGCATCCAAAGTATCTCAGACTACATGGTACGTTAGCTGGTATTTTCTCAAATCAGTCTTGAACTAGGCTCTTATCCTCTGCTTAACTGGTTTGTTAAATGCCAGTCTTGTATTTTGGAATGGAATCTAAAGTCCCTACATTTCCTGTAGAAAATATAAAATATGTTTAGGGATTTCAACATAGTGTTTTATGAAACATTTCAAGGAATATAACCTTCACCTTGCAAAAAGGATTCTGACTCCTAATCTCCAAATGTCTTTAAGTAAGAGGGAGTAGACAGAAGCCAGTTAAGTTCTTCATTTACTGGATTACAGCATATTCTCATATTTTTAAAATTTCGTCTCTCACTCAGTGATTTCCAAATTCTGTTCTGGGATCCTGATGTAAGAGGAAAGTGATAAAATTGGAAATTTGGAAAACTTTTTTTTTTTTGGGATGGTTGTACACAGCAAGATTCTTCTAGGAAGATAAATATGTGAACTGAACTTTTTTTATGGGAAGAAGGCCATTAAATCCAAGTCTGCCTCACTCTCTGGATGTATATATAATCAGTAATGAAGGGATGAGAGATTTCTAAAGGAGAGTGAGAGACTTCTTCTTTCTGTGGTTGATTGTTCTTGACTGGTCATCAGGTGCCCATCAAGTGACTCTCTCACTCCTCTTCCATCAACAAGACAGAGGGAGAAAATGCAGTGATAAACTAGTGAGTTGACATATCCATTACTGTCACAGGCAAAACAAATTTGACTTGGGCAGATGAATTCAATTTATTGCCAATTATTGGTAAACAGAGTAGGATAAGAAATAATAATTGCACTAAAAACTTCTTTCCCCCACCCCTCCTTTCTTCCTGGGCTCAATTCCATCCCTAACTCTTCTATTTCCTCTGCCTGAGCAGCACAGGGGGAGAGAATGGGGATTATCACCATTTCACAACTCTTGGTCCCCTTGCTCCTTCCTCCCCATGTTATTCCCTTGCTCCAGCACTGGATCTCACTCATAGGATACAGAACTTCATGAACTGCTCCAACATTACCCTTTCATGAACTGCCCATGTGTGGGTCCCTTCGGCATAGTGCAGTCCTTCAGGAATGGTCTGCTCCAGTGTGAGTCAGCCATGGTATCACAAGTCCAGAAACCCTTCCTCAGTGTGGGCTCCTCTCTCCATGGGACCTCAGGTCCTGCCAGGAGCCTGCTCCAGGGCAGGTTTTGCTTAGGGTCACAATCTCTTTCAAGTACTCACCTTCAGGCTCTGTTGTGATGTTCTCCATGGTCTGCAGCTGGATCTCTGCTGCAGTTGGACCTCCATGGACAGCAGGAGGACACCTTGCCTCACCATGGCCTTCACCAAGGGCTGCAGGGGAGTCTCTGTTTTAGTGCATGAAGCACCTCGTTCCCCTCCTTCTTCACTGATCTTGGTATCTGCAGAGCTGTTTCTCTCATATAATGTCACTCCTCTCTCCCAGCTGCTGCCCAGACTAATTTACCCAAAGTTATCACAGGGGCACTACCACCATTGCTGATGAGCTCAGTTTTGATCAGTGACAGGTTCATCTTGCAGCCTATTGGAACTGGCTTCTTCCAACACAGGGACAGCTTCTGGTGTCTTCTCACAGAAGCCACTCATGCAACCTATCCTGCTACCAAGACTTTGTCATGCAAATACACTATGCTCTCTTTGCTTAAATCCCTATGTAGAAATGAGAGTCTGCTTTATAAGAAGGATCTTCAACATCCCAGTTAATGCAATTATAATTTTCACAGTATGGGTCATATATTTATCCTAACCTACATCTTCCTCTAATATCCTTGTGGGATGAAAAATTCAGCTTTTGACATAATGTAGGCCACAAATGTATCTGATTTTACCAAAGTATCATAATTCTGTTAGCATTGGAGAAGAAATTATCAGGTGAGATGAATCCTAAGATAAAAGCTTGGCTGTTGTTCATAAAGGAATATGCCCCTGGGGCAAATTATCAATTGATTGCCATACAGAAACAAGCTATATTTGAAGACAAATGGGCCCCAGCATTCTAGTCTTACTCATCCCCTCAGTTCCTACAGAGCCTCTTCATCCTCACACCTTACAGGCTGCAGGATGTGGTCTGTCATATCTATTACACACCTCAACAATAAAAATGTTTGTTATTAAAACAAACCTTAAAGCAACTGTATGAAGCCCAGAGAGAGTGCAAACACATTTTAAGGTGTTACTTTGAACTCATTTTCTGTGAATGAATCAAGTTGGAGTTGCATTTGAATACTGCTCAAGCCAGATCTCTAAACTAGCAGCATGAAAATGTATCTTATTTTCATTTCAGTTGTAATAGCTCCATTGTAATTCTGTAAATCTTGTTGTAATCCAAGGTAACTAAATTAAAGGTTCATCTGCATGTATAATTAATTTTGTATTTGATACTGGTCCTGCCACATTATATATTAATGACATAGTAAGTTAAGGACTGGCTTAAGGACTTTTCCTACTGTATAAATTACTTTTAGAGCAAAATAATCCCTTTATTAATACTATTTGTGTATCAGGGCTACATTAATATTTATTTATTATTTTGTTTGAAAGTCAGTCTTGGTTGTCTCCAAACCTTGAGGGAAACCATATTTAAGTGGTAACTACAAGCAAAATGTCAGAACATATGCAAATGCAAGTGCAGCTGCAAACATGTCCAGTTAAAATGTCTAGGGACAGCTTCTGTTTATGCTTATGTGATGTATGTCTTCTAGCTATGCACCTTAGTAGAATATTTCTGAATTTTACTTGCATGAGGCCAATTGAGGAAATAAATTGTTGTCCTTGAGTTCAAAGAAAATAGGATTTAAAATCTGAATATCTGTGTGGAGAGTCTGGCAGTATAAAACAATGAAAATTGAACATCTAGGGACATTGGATTCTCAGGTCATTAACTGGTGTCTGGGTTCAGAGAAAAACAAGACACAAAAGTGACCAGAACAGATTGATCTAATACCAGATGTGCAGATATGATTTCAGTGATGACAAAAAAAATGATGCACAATTAAACTAAATAGTATTGGTTGCTTCTTGGACATAGACACTGCTTCTAAAAGATCTGATTAGTGAGGCCAACAGAGGCAGTTAAATGAGCCAAATAGAGGCTTGGCTGGTAATTTACAATCAGGACACCTTCAATGGTATTAAAACTCACCCAAATAAAAACCCTCATAAAATGAGAAGCCAAAGTACACAACCAGAATGGGCATAAAGCAAGAAATTTTGAATAAGGCCACTTGCCTTGCAAGGGATGATGAAAAAATTAAATGTACTTGGGGAATCCAGTCAAAATACAAACTGAGGCAGAAGAGGAAGAATGAGAAGCAATGTTCATATTTACAGCCCTTTAGAGCTAAAAAGAGCTCTAAAAAGATCTTGCTTCTGCTTTGTGGGCTGAAGAATGCCTCTCAAACTTGGATAAGAGGGTCACATGTTTTGCTTTAGCAATTCCAAACAATATTGAAAATAGAATCTTCACTAAAAAGCTGTATTATTATTATTATTATTATTATTAGGAATTTTTTACTTCTTTGGAGTTGAATTTTATAAAATCCCTTTCCAACTATTGACTTTTTATTCCTTTCTTAGTAGTGCTGAAAACCTTTCTCCTTTCATCTAAACACTTGCTCCATATTTAAGCTTGCACACTCTGATCCAGTTAACACCTTCAATCTCTTTTCTCATAGGTTGCTGTATTAGTTTATCAAGCTATATAGCCAAAGTCTTTCACACAGCTCTCTGGATCATTTTAGAACTAATTTGAATTTTTACCAATTGTTGAATTGTGGGTATCACAAAAATAAATGATATTCCACTACAAGACTTACTTACTGAAACCAAGGAGCATGATAATTCAACTTCTGTAAGATTTTCTGTGGTAAATTTTACCAAGCATTACATTAAGACTATGTAAGACAATCATCCAACATAATCAACAACTACTTCAATTCACTCCTTTTCAAGCTAAACATCCAATTTTGTAAATACAGACTTTTTAATATGCTAGCAGATACAATGGAACAGGGCACTTTCTAACAGAAATTAAGCAACCCTGTCTTCAAGAGCTTCAATCACTTTTGTGGCTGTGGTGAACCTCATTATTCATTAAACCTGTAAACTGTTATCTGTACGTTTAATGACAATGATTTCAGTAGATTTGCCCAGATTATTTATAAAATTATTTATTGAATATAGTAAAGGACACTTAACTAGAAGTGCATATGAAGAGCTCCTTTGCAACACTTTAAGCTTTGGATCCTCCAGTAAGTAATTTTAAAGATATATTATTTATACCTTCCTAATTTCAAATATCATGAGTTTAAATCAAGTGCCAATTTGTGTTAGGTCAAATACCCTAGAGATTCCAAAATATTATGCACCACAATAATAGCGTTTAGTAACAATGAAAAAAATAAAAAAAAAAGAAAGCAGGTTATTTTCTTGTACTGGAAACTAATCACAGAACATTCTCCTTGGTGGTGATCAGTGCTCCAAAATCATCTTCCATTAAAGGATATGGTTTCTTCTTAGTATGGTTATAAATTATTGAGGTCTGGATTATTTTTTTTTTTTTTTTTTTCAAAAAGTCCAACATGAAGACTGTCTCTTTGAGTTATGCTTTGTTTGAATTCAGAACCCTCTTCTACCATGATGTTTATCACAGGGTAGGCCAAAGGAGGGAGTGGAACCAGTGTGGTGATCAATTTCATGAATTGTCTGTTTGAATCAGTTGTTGCCTTTAGAGGCATAACTACATAGACTGCACTTCCAGCTCCGTTTTTTGGGGTTTTTTTTGTTTCAAACTCATGTGCATTTCAGACCACATCTGATTCTAGAGGAAACAATGTACTTTAATCCTATTGCTTTTCTCCTGTGAAAGACGATACAGGGGAGACAGAAAGAAAAGAAACTACAAGGGTATCGCTTCAGGGCACAGGCAAAACCACAAGTGGAGTGCCCAACTCCTGCAGGTTCCTTGCTCTGGTAAATTCACATCTGAGCAGGCAATAAAAGGCAGTAGTCATCCATGACTGCCCTGTCTTATCCTACATGTGAAATAAAATGTGTGAGCTTAGATTACCCTCACCATGTTTCACCAGTAGTTAAAGGTCATTAGCTCATGCCCTATGCTTTATCAGGCCAGGAATACACGCATCATCAATGGGTTGAGAATAACTTCCTCTGAATCATGGCACCATGCTTTTAAGAAAGATAACATTTTAAAATTATATGGAATCATTATTTCAGACTCATCTGTTCTGTGGATACCTCTGTGCCATACCTAATGTGAAGATTTCAGATTTCTTGTAAATAAGAGATACACATTTTGCATCCATTGTATCTTTTATCTGCAGTATAAACTAAGGTTGCCTAAAGTCCCTGTTACCCTTTTGACAGCAAACATTTTGAGTCCTTTTGGGAAGAACCTGAAGGAATCTTCAAGGAATAATCCCAAGACTGTTTTTTTCCCTACTTTTTTTTTTTTTTTTTCCCCCTACTTGATGTCAATGAAATGGCAAATAGAGTAGGCAAAGGAGGTGTGCAAATATTGTTGCTGGTGGCTTGGGTGCATCACCAATCCCCAGTGCCATGCAGGAGTATCAGCAGGTTTGCCCCAGAGCTCGCCTTTGGGATGCCTCAACAAGCAATCAAAGTAGATGGCAAGCTCTCCTGGCCCTGAGGCTGCCCTGAGGGCTGCTCTACACAGTAACATAGACCCAGCATCTGGGACTCTGCAGGCGATCAGTGAAGCAGCCTGAGCTTTCAGAGCTGATGCTTCAGGCTCTTGGCACACCACTTATGTCTTGCTAAACAGTTCACACTTTCAAAGTACTCAGAAACTGATAGCAATGATCCTGTTCAACTATGAGATGTGAATATATTGGGTGCAAGTGAGATAGTATTGATGAATATTAAAAAGTGGAAAAAAATAACAGATATAGAGATAAATATTGGATGATTTGACACAGGGTATAAAGCTGAATGAGAAAGGGTCTGATCCTGTGCTGGTCCTATGTATGACTGGTATTGTCTTTGATTTCAACTTGTCCATTTCTTGCATTCTTTTACTTTCTAACCATTAGAAAATTATCCCTTGTTTATTCAAGTCCTAAATAGCAAACTAACATCTCAATACTTTTCCTACATATATGACTTTAAGAAGATATGAGAGTCAAAAATATTATTATAATTTTGCCCTGGTAGATATGACTGTTCATCAGAATCTCCTCCTAGCTGGCCTTATTTGCATGCAATATATGTAGAAGAAAAGTATGCAATGAATTTAATGGCTTTTTTCTTACTCAATATACTAATTTATGGACTTATAAACACAATATAATTTGTTGAATAGTGCTGGAGAACAAGTTTATCAGCTCATTAAAATCTTGACAATATAAACTGCAATTAACAAAAGGGAATGCAGTGTGTTACAGACTTTGTCATTCAGCTAAAGGTTTCTACCTATTTGCAACAATTTGAAATGCCAGATTGCAAGAGTTTAATTAGTTTAATTGTAGTTCTTGGTGTTCCAGATGAGTTCATACTTGGACAGTATTCTAAATATTTAAATTCTCTTGGAGAATTGGATGGCATCAAGTTGCTGCTAGAAAGCAAGAAGCAGTAATAATGCTATGCTGCGGCATGTGATGGGGGATTTAAACAATCAAAGAAAAGTAACACCCACACATTTTAGATTAAAATTCACTCTTGGCAAATCTCAAAGCAGGCTCTTGTAAATAGCATTTCCAATTAATCCATTATGAATAGTCTTAGTGGGGTATTAGGCTAAGTTGTTTCCCATATAATTATGGGAATTAAGAATGGATTGAAAGAAGCCCTGAGGAAAGAGACTTGGGGTTGTTGGTTGACAGGAAGCTCAACATGACCCAGGAATGTGCACTCACAGCCCAGACAGCCAAATGTGTCCTTGGCTGCTTCAAAAGAACTGTGACCAACAACTTGAGGGATGTGAATCTGCCCCTCTGCTCTGCTCTGGAGACCTGTAGTGCTGCATCCAGCTCTGAGGCCTCCAACATGAGAAGGGCAAGAACCTGCTGCAGTGAGTCCAGAGGAGAACCACCAAGATGATCAGAGGGCTGGGGACCACCTCTCCTATGAAATCAGGCTGATAGCTGGGATATTCAATCTGGAGGAGAGAAGGCTCTTAGAGCAGCCTTCCAGTACCTAAAGGAGGCCTATGAGAAAGCTGGGGAGGGGCTTTTTATAAGGGTATGTAGTAATGGGATTAGGGGTATGGCTTCAAACTGAGAGACAGTAGGTTTAGATTAGGTATTAGGGAAGAAATTCTTGACTATGAGGGTAGTGAGGCACTGAAACCAGTTTTACAGAGAAGATGTGTGTGCCCTATCCCTGGAAATGTTCAAGACCAGTTTTGATAAGGCTCTGAGCAACCTGGTCTCATGGAAGGTGTCCCTGCCCATGACAGGAGAGTTGGAACAAGGTGATCTTTTTAAGGTCCCTTCCAAACCAAACCACTCAATGATTGTACAATAATGATCCTGTTTAAGCAAGACCATTGCTTTAAATCCTAGGCAAGTATTTTAAATATAAAACATCTTTGGTATCTGTTTTGAAGTTTATGACTACATGAACCAAAGAAGTCTAATTCCCAGGGCCTATTAGTTCATACAGTACCATGAGACATAAATGTAGGGCTTATGGGCAAGCATCAGACCACAGCTTTTAAATATACAATTTAACAGAAATGAACATTACTTTCCCTGGCGTAATTCCACAATACAGTATCTGTACAAGATGCCATACACCTTTTCCCAAAATACTAATGGCTGGTTTCTTTCTATATAATCACTGGATTTTGTTTGCTTGTGACTTCTTTCTTACTTTTGCAGAAGAACGGGTGTTCATAGGAACTTAATTTTGGAAAGCCTGAAAGTTTTCTATTCCTCTTGTAGCTTTATTTACCACTGAATCATGTTCCTAGTTACACCAAAGAGCTAGACATAGAGAGGGATTTTTTCCCTCATTTGTACCCAATTAAAAATTTATATCTGACTTGTATTTAACCTCTGAGTTGCCATACTTGTTACAATGTGCACCCATGAGAATACTGACAAACTTACAGGACACATATGACCCGTATTAAGAATGCAAATTACACCATGGGCAAAAGACAAATTTTGAGTAGCAGTTTGCAAGCTTTATTCTCATGCAGAAATGGACATGCCTTAGCATATATTTGATCAGTGGTCCAGTTTTTTGCGCTTGAAAATCAAAATGTTCCTCCATTGTTTACCTAAAATAATGTGAACAGATCAAACACATTTATAGCAATATCCATATATGTGAAGCTGTAACCCACTAAAAGATATGTCCTTCTGTGCCACTAATATTTTCTTAGAGCAAAAATTTTCATTTAGTCTGAAATATTTCAAAGTTTCATTCAAATCAAGTACTCAGAGAGGGTTCAAGATTAAAATGAATTTGAAAGCTGTGTTCTCATCTCCATTAGTTCATTTTAATGGGTATTCTGTCAGCTAAATACACTACTAGAAGTATTGACAGAAGGAAAAATAATATTTTCTGACCATGTTAAAGAAAACATATAGAAAGCGATTTCAAAATTCCTAATGGCAATTACTTGTAATGTAATTTATGTTCATTAAGTCAGAAAGAAGAACCTCTCAAACAAAATCTTCTTGTCTGACTAAAGCAGCCTGAACTTCAGATACAAAATACTCCCAGTAACTCAGTTATGTACAATGGATGTGCAGAATTACGTTTACACCACTGAACTCTGTTAAAGCTGTAGGATTAACACCCTATTAACTATATGCTCCCACTTCATCAACTTTCCTCAGCCTCATGAAGTCACTTCATTTCTCCTTGTCTAACTTTACCACACCAGAAAATAGACTAACATTTACTTTCTCATCTAACTAAAGCTGAGGTTTAAATGGCTTCAGACAGAACCTTCTTTTGCTGTCACAGAAGAGTAGCATTTGACTGAGAGCTCTTTAGGACTTGAACTGACTTTCACCATTTGCCCATATAGCTTCTTGCAGTCTGTAGCAATACAATGAGGAAAACAAAAAACATAACCCATTTTCTTGGGCTTTTTTCTATAGTTATTGGATGATGAAATAGCAACCTACATATGTAATTTTTTCTTGATAAATTAGAGAACTTGATTCACTCCTGAGGAACAGAACCAACATGTCACAGATTAACATGTTTTTTTAAATTACTCCTCCTCATGTTAGGGGTTGCGATTTCTAATGGAGTTTTCAGTTAAAAAAAAAAAATATTTTTTAATATTTTATATTATATATACTTTAATTTTTTAAAATACATATTTCCATGCAAATATGTTTGCTCAATTATGGGACTACTGAAATACAAATTATCACAATGAAGATATAAATTGGGATTTCATTCGGTGAATAATTTCAAAAGCGTGTTCAAAGAGTAATATTATCTGAGGAGATCATAGAAAGCAATATATTGTCAGTGTGATTGCTATATTTAACTGCAATTAGTAAAATCTTTTTCTCCTGTACAAAAACCAACTGTAACCCTACAGAAAAATAAGGACATTTCCTTTTCCTAGGGGTATTTTTTTCAATTTTTATAAAGAGCAAGCTGATTTTTTGGTACTATAATACTTAGAAAATTCTATTACTATCAGCTGTTAAGGTGATGTTGCCTAGAGTTCAAGTAAGTCTCGTCTTTGTTCTGAGAAAAGTGCTTGGAGTTACATGCCAGATTTTTAAGTTCATATGAAATATGAACTTCATAAGATTTGTCTTGTCTCACTGCAATAAAGCTGGTATAAATTAGTGTCTTTCTAACCCAATGAATGCTTTTAATTTTTAAACATCTTTGACTTGTGTCAAGATCTTTCCTCAAAAGGTTGATATCTGTCTTTTTGTAACAAAGTGAATATCAAAAAGAGAAACAAAAGGAAATTGGAAAAAAAAAAAAGAGGATACATTTTTGAATGAAGAGGTAGATCTTTATCATTTCTGTAAATTGAGACAGAAGTGGTGAGTGGGTAGAAGAGACTTGTATGGACTTTTTAGTGCCATTTGACAGGAAATAAAGCACCTTTATATCTGCTCATCTATCATGCATTCACCTTTATCTCTTGACATGTCCTTAGAAAATGGTGACATTTGGAAACAGTTCAATTAAAGTCACTGTGTTCTGAGTAATGCTGCAAACACTGTGTGAGAAATAAATAACTTGTAAATTGCATTGCATGAATATCACTACTGAAACAGCAAGTAGTATCATAACAATGGGTATGTATAATAAAGTCGAATAAATTCTGATTAGTTACTTATGATAATTCTATGGTCAAAGGCCATTGTAACCTTACTGTTCAATATTCATAAAAAATATGTCTATATTAAAAAGAAGACTGGAAAGATTAAACTTTTCTGTAAGCCAAAATGCATTGAGAGGGAAAAGAAAAAAATTAATAAACTCTTCTCATAGCTTAATCTCATATTTAAGTTTCTTTATTTCAGAGTTAATTTTTTGAAGGTAAAGTCTATACTAGGAAAAAATACCTCACTCCTTTTCCTCCTTTTTTCTGCAGCTGATTTCTGAAATATGTTTAAAACCATGTTGGGGGAGAAGGGAACCTTTAAATATTGGTAATTGTACATACATTCTACTCCTCTACCAGATTTCCTTCCCTGTGATATAGGTAAGGTCATGTCATCTGTTACATTCAATGAAGAGAAAACACATAAAAGCATTGTAGACCATAGTCTGACCAAGGGAAAAAAATGGAAATTAAAACATGGGGTACTTCAAACTAGAAGCCCCAGAAAACACAGCTGTGGAATTCCTAGATCAAAGTATTTTAGTTTTCAGTTCTTTGTAAAACAATTGGAAACCCTTCCTAGGGGCTGGGGTGAGGGATGGTGATGGTGGTGAAGGGGATGGGGCTATGTGGAAGAAAAAACATTTTTAAGATATTAAAGTATAGGAAGTGAAATTTTCCAACTGGCTTACATATTAAGTGTGAATGCAAATGCATTAACAAGACCTTTTTTTGCCTTTTAATGTTTTTCATTTGGCATATATCAAGATATTTTAGTAAAAGAGGAATCTCTGCCATAGGATTTCTGGTATATTTATTACAGAATCTTTACAACTTCTCAGATGTACTTAATTCTTGAAGAAGCTTCTGTCCAGGTCAAGAACACTATATTAGCTGAGACTTTGGACCAAACTATGCAGAAAACAATAGTGAAGAGGTACTTTCTCATCACAGTCTGTAAAACTGTAAAAAAAGGTTTTCAATGAGTTCCCATTTTGCAAGTATCACAGCTTTTTTATTGGCATGTACAGTCAACTGCTCTCCATTTATGCAGAAGATATACATCTAGGTTGTTAGAAATAAATGTTATATTGAAGACTGGAATATCATGTATGTGTGGTTGGTCTTCTGGCAATCCAGTCTTTCATAACTTGCTATAAATGGGCACCGTAGCAATACAGGAGTGCCTGTATTTCATACCTAATGTAAGACTCAAGACACTGGCTCATGACTCACCGAGCCTTTCACACACATTAATGCAATTGGGTAGCAGTCCTACACTTTCTTTCCTGATGGGAATTTGATCAAGCTGACAGTGATGGTCACTATGTCAGAGTGAACAGTAGGCACTGGGGTATAGATCTACCAGCAAAAAACATCTACCAGAGCCTCAGGGTGCTCATGTCCTTCTTACTGGCAGCCATTCCAGCATAACCAATGTGTTTTGCTGAGTTGCTGCACACTCTGAAATGTCTGATGGACTGAATGCTTATTACCAACCAAGAGTCAAAGGAGGAATACAAGCAGCTGATGTGGTATAAAGATCAACACAAATGTGATGTTAAATCTTGTGAACACATTAGCAAGTAGGTTCATGCTAACTGTGCATATGCTGAGATGCTGAATGCAAATTACACATTGAACTATCACTTATCGTACAGTGGTATAACATTTTAAGGGAAGAGAAAAAATACTCAGTAGAAAGTAGGCACTTTCATTGTTTCAATTACCTCAACGAATCCGTATAATTATTCATAACTTTATGTAAATATACTACAAACCATGTAAATCCAATGTGCATTAGAAATGATATTTACACCAATAATTAAAATATCTCTGCCCCATGAAAAGTAAGACTTATACCCAATTGGTATGAACAAATGAAAACTATAGATCTCTGAAGAAAGATACAATAAATAACTAGATATATAGACAAGCCTCTGCCAAAGGGAGAGAGCTAGTGAGCTGCCCATCTGCACCACACCTTCTTAACTATAATAAAAAAGGAGTTGTCCAGTGACAGACTGGCTGTTTTACTTTGGCAACTAAGTTTGTTGAACGCTGTGTAATGGATTAGACTCAATTTTTTTTTTCTATGGTTTCTAAGTTTTTAACAGATTAAGAAAAAAGTCCATAGCTTTTGCTCTGGTAGGGTGATGATGCCCATTGTAGCATTTCTTATGAGTACAGTAAATCACAGAAAATACTAATTAGAAAAAAACCAATCTGAATCTTTATGGCTTTGTGTGTGTTTCCAGTATGAGTTTCTTATTAATCTGGTCTTACCATTCACTAAGAAACTAAGATAAACAGTGAGTACATTTCCCTATATGGCATGTTTTTCCCTTTTTATATCTCTATATGCACACCACAAATTAGTTTTTGAGTGGTTTGCTTTGTTAAGCTATATAAGTAGGGACTTATAAGCTACTTTTATGGGTAATTAAATAAAAGGGAGATAAATGCCAAATCAGGATGCCACAAAATCATGGACAGAGATAATATAGAGGGCAATTTTTTAACCTTCAGCCTAGAAGAAAGTATATTAAAAATAAACTATAACAAAACTTGTGAGCAGAATTCTTACGGGAAAATTGCAAAGCATCTTTTAAATTTTTTTTTAATATTAGTGTAACATTTTCCTTCCTTCACTCCTTTTCTCCTTATTCAATTTTTATAATTTGGAGTTAGTTTAAAATTAAACTATCTTTTAAAGTCTGAGAAAATGTCATTGCATTTGATCTACAAAGCATCCAGCATGCCACAGAATGCTGTATAAATAACATGGAGGTCTGATTCTGTGCTCAACCTCAAGAGATGTCAGAAGGAGCAGAAAGAAGATTTTAAAGTTATTTTTATTCAGTTTAGATTTTGCTTTGACTGAGAACAGATGGTGTGTTGTAACTATCTTTTCAAATGAGCTGAATGTCTACACGTTTAAAAGTTTATGGTAAATCTCCTTGTTACTCTCTGCATGAAGGAGAGCTATAGAAAGAACTGTGCAAGTACAGTGTAGTTTCTGCACTAGGTGAATCCTCTGCTGGGGTGTCAAAATATCTTCATTACACTGCAATGATATACATGAGGCAACTGTATGAGGCCACAGAGTTCTTTAAAGACCCAGAAGTGTGGTCGACCCTGTTTGTCAAGACAAATAGGTGCCAGAGATGAGAAACCACATGGAGGTCTGTTTTCCAACTGGCAGATTTAAAAGGCTTCCAGTCAAAAAGACGATTCATACAGAGAGTAGCTTATTAGCTAGAGGACAGAAGAGACCAGCTGCCTGATTCAAAAGGTTCTAGAAATTGTTTTCTTTTCCCCTTCTCTAGAGGGGATGGGATTGTTCTCTCTGTTAGCTTGATGGTTAATCAAAGTGATGTGTATTCTGTAGCTCTGGTACTCATATCAGGCTTTGACCAGTGAACAAACACTGTAGCACAGAGTTTTGAATCAATATGTTTTAACTCAAAGGAGATTAGTCACAGAGGCTGGTTTTCTTGGTTTGCTTCCCTCACTGCGTTTTCTTTACACTCAACACAGAAACAAAGCCTCTTTCAGAAAGAGCTTAGAAAATATCTAAGGCTGGTGCAGCCATCCTTGAAGGACTTTCTTTTCTTTCTAAGCGAGGTCATTAGATTACTTGTCACCTTCAGAGGAAGTACATCCTTTTGGAAACCCTTCTTAGTGTAAACTGCTCTAAGAAATGTGATGCTAAATATTTTTTCAATAATAGAAGGCTCATTCAAGCAAAATTCTGTGCACTAACCTTAAGCCTTGCAAACTGCTGTCTGTACTATTCTTTTCAAATTCATGTAAGTCTTCAATATTGTCTACAGAAAAACTGAAATTAGGCAAATCATTGTAGCATTCATTGTAATATTAGTCAATTAGCATTCATTGTAGGGTTATAAATACACAAATATTTCAATATTCCATATAGTCCACAAAAGATTTGTTCTGTGGGTTTTTCTACATGGGGAGAAATAACTAGCACTAGAACTGTTGGTTTCATTTCAGTGTCCCAATGGTAATAGAAAACTGGGAAATATGTTTTAAAAGAAACAGATCTTGTTAGAGGCCTTGTTTGTGTGTTGGTTGGATGGACTCAACTGTACAAGGTTGTTAAGTCTTAAAATGAAAGATGATGTGCGGATCATTCAGCTTTCAAACATTTTTAATGATCCCTTTTGTAGTGAACATTTAAAAGAAGAAAACACATCATCAAGTCTTGTATTTTATGTGGCAACTTGCATAAATCTGTTACTTTCATTAGTAAAAAGTTCTATAGAAGGAATATGTCTGTTTGCCATGCTGAATTTGACTAATTGCTGATTACTCTTATCCTACTTACCTGCAGCAGGAGGCAAAACTCAAAGGTTATGAGAAGTAGGAGGAAAGCAAAAGCACCTAGGGAATCAGCACCAGATCCTACATGATTTAATGCAATTTAACATAATTTCTTAGCTAAGAATTCTTCTCATCTGTGAACAACACACAGTCCCAAAGCTAGGTGCTATGACATTTGTCTTTTGAGAAGTTCATTTTCTGTGGATGCCACACAAGATTCCTATCATAAAGCCCTCCATGTGAGACTAGTTCTTTTGTGCATGAATTGCTATAAATCCTTGGTGACTTCAGCAGTTTTTTCCAGAGATCCATAAGGTCAATGCATGGCAATCTGAAATTCTACAAGTTTTTTGCATGTTTGTATAATTGATTTGTATAATTGATTTCATTGGCATTTACTGCACCAAGTTCATAAAAAACTAGGGTGTAGACCTCTATGCATACTCCATTCTACTATATTTCTCCATTTGAATACATGAACTACATTCTCTTCATCTATTTCCACAGGAATCTGCCAGAGACATTAGTATTGATGTAAAATATATATTTAGCAGTTGAACCAAAGATTTGTAAGAGGAAAAACTGTCTGTGAGACATTTTGTTTTGAATTAACTATTCTCAGATACCACCTGACAGATAGCAAAACCTTAATATTTCCTGAATATACTTTGGCAAAATGTTTTTTTATTTTCTTCCTTCTGTGGTCACAAATATCTGTCTGTGTGGAGCTCAATTACCCCTCTTACTTCTCTCATTCTGCCTGCAAATGATTCTGCCATTTGATCTTTCCTCCCTAAGTTTGTTGCCTTCTTGTCTTTGCTTTTCCCTACTGGGCTTTTTTGTGTGTCTTTTTTCTTTTTTCTTTTCTTTTCTTTTCTTTTCTTTTCTTTTCTTTTCTTTTCTTTTCTTTTCTTTTCTTTTCTTTTCTTTTCTTTTCTTTTCTTTTCTTTTCTTTTCTTTTCTTTTCTTTTTTCTTTTCCTTTTTCTTTTTCTTTTTCTTTTTCTTTTCCTTTTTCTTTTTCTTTTTCTTTTTCTTTTTCTTTTTCTTTTTCTTTTTCTTTTTCTTTTTCTTTTTCTTTTTCTTTTTCTTTTTCTTTGTTCTATCACTGCAGTCCAACAAATTTACTCTTGAACTGTTAGACTTACAATTATCTCTTCCTTTGCCATGCATGTATGGTAAATATCAAAGTCCAAAAGTCTGTGCTCTAGGTATTGTTCTGCACCCTTGTATCCTGTAAATCTTTAAATGTCAATGTGTTCCACAATCCTTTTTACCTTCTGTTATGATTTAACCCCAGGAGCCATGTGCCATGCAGCCACTGACATAACCAGCATCAAGGAGAGAACTGAATCATAAGGGTAAAAGGTTGAAAACTTGTGGGTTGAGATAAAGACAGTTTAATAGGGAGAACAAAAGCCATGCACACAAGCAAAACAAGGAATTAATTCACTGCTTCCCATGGGCAGGCAGGTGTTCAGCCATCCCCAGGAAAGCAGAGCCCTATCACATGTAATGGTTACTGGGGAAGACAAATGCCATCACTCTGACTGTCCCTCCCCTTCCTCCTTCTTGCCCCCACCTTTATACACTGAGCATGATGTCATATAGAATATCCCTTAGTTCAGTTTGGGTCACCTGTCCAGACTGCATCTCCTCTCAGCCTCCTGTGAACCCCCAATATCTTCCCCAGCACGGCAGCATGAACAGCAGGAAAGGCCTTGGCTCTGTGTAGACCTCATTCAGCAATGAAATAAACAGCTCTTTATTATCAATCCTGTGTTCAGCACAATCTAAAGCACAGCCCCATACAAGCAACTGTGAAGAAAACTTACTCTACCCCAGCCCAAACCAACATACCTTCATCATTACCTCCTGAACCTTTACTTAGCAAACCTCTGCCAGATGATATGAAAAATACAAGTCTGTATGTGCTCTCTGAATAAAGACTCTCATGTCTGGATGGGTTTTATGTTATTTCCATTGCTTTTTCTCTTTCCTTAGGTCACTGCCAGTATTGTCTGTGAGCATCATCACCTTTCCTTTCCAGCAGACATCTCTGAAGAGGAAAATAACAATTGGAAAAACTGTCATCTAACTCCCTGTTTTACATGCTTTTTACATAACTTCACATACCTGTATAACCAGCCTGTTGTACTAAAGAAGAACATTTCTTCTTAACTTGGTTGGTAGTCATTTGAAGGTTCGAATTCTAAGCCAATTCCTTTTTACATGAAAAATTTTAATTGCTTGTAACCATATTTTACATCAAAATGACTGGTAACAGTAGCCAAGCATATATTCAAACTTCATTAAATAGCTGGTTCAGGGATCAACAATGATGTCTAGAATTAATTGGGAAATTAAAGGTATTCAGTAATTAACCCAAATGTTTTGGATTGAAATATTTACACAAATTCAAAGTGACAACAATAACCAAGCAAACATATAAATGAGCAAAGAGAGAGCTTCTTCACCTAAAGAGTTCTAATCCAGTAATTCTGACATACAATTTGAGTGTAGTCACTGGAAGAAATTTCACACAACTTTCAGGACTGCATTCTTACTTTTTCTGTATATACATTAAGTTTAAACATCTTAAAAATGCTTAATTTATCTTCAGATCTTTAACTATCCATTTTCTTTAATTTTAATTTCCTTGAAATATGACAATTACGTCTCAAAATAAAACCAAAAGTCCAGCAACCATTAGTTTCTATCCACAATGTTAACTAATACACAGTCTGGCCATGGAAAATCTGTCATTGATCTCTCTGCTACTTAAAAGAGTTCTTTTAGTATTGGCAGTGCCGATTAAAGAGCAAACTTTTAACAATGGTAGGCAAAGCATCACAAAATGAAGTTCAATACAAATGAAATCTTTGTATATATATATGTGTATAGGCATGTATGAATACATGCACACACATATATGCATATAACAACTATTTATATATATATATATATATATATACATATATTCATAGACTTTAGTTAACGCTGAGATCTATTATAAAACTGATCTCCTTAATGTTAAGTATAAAAGAGGGGAAAAGGGAAATTAGCAAAAATATTGTACTTACTGAGTTTTGAGATTTTTATCATTGTTTTTATTTATTTAAACCAAATATATGTCTGGGATGTCATCCTTTTCAAAAAGGAGGAGTAGAATAATTGGGTAATGAAACCAGTATGTACATAGGGCTGGATTCAAAGCCTGGCACAATCAATGTGTTTCCATTGACCTTTCACCTGATTAAGTGTTACCAGGTGTCCACCACACCGAAAGAAAGATAGCAGAGTAAAAACAAAGAATGCTTTTTCTTTCTTTCTCCTGTTACTTAAGTATAACGTGACTTTAAGATATAAAGCTTTTCTGGGGAGGAGAACTTAAGTACTTATGTTGTCAGAGGCACTGTAATCTCAGCTACTCTTTTCCTTTCTTGTAGTTATTAATAAAATCTGAGAAAAATGTCATGCACTTATGAAAAGAAAAAAGTTCCAGCTGAAGATTATAGAATAGTTATGAGGGATTACACTTTGAATAACTCTCAGAAACATTGGAACTCACACATGACATAGTTCTGGTAAGTTCTGCTTTTGAAAAACTAGTTTTTAAGCATGTGTTCTGTACATTGCTAATATAATAATTTGAGATGCAATCAGAAGTGCAAAACTATGTGTATCATGTAATTAATTTGTTTTTACCTTGTCATTACATTTTATTCTGATGGAAATTAACAGAAACAGAAATATCATTAACAGATTATTTATACAGAACTATATTTTACATTTGATTTGATACCTGTGAGAATCTATTCATTTCAGAACCAATATAAAAGGTTGTACTTCACCTCACGATTTAATTCATACCTCCTCTACCCATCAGTGTATGTCTTGCCTGTTGGCTAGGATCAAGGTAGAAACTTTTGGAAAATAAGTATTTTTGGCAATTAGAAGAAGTAATTTTCAATAAGTATTCTTAGCAAAACCAGTAAGCAGCTTTCCATAAGATGTTTAGTTGGAAATTATTCCTTCACACCAGAAGAATATGTTAAATGAGTGAGAGATCCTATTTCAGACTGGGGTTTTGCCAGCAACACTGAATTCACACAGAGGGAGATTTTTTTTTGGCATGAAAAGCTGCAATAGTTTTAACTCTCCTCCCAAACACAGACACTTATCTTCTTTGCAATAACAGTGAACTTGGACTGTTTGTTCAGTAGCAAGAAAATCTCTTAGCTCATTTTTAAGTGAAAGAGGACTGACATCACAGGTAAAATAGATTCTGATCCTCTAGATATAGTCTCTGACAGTATGCTAAAAATCTGTGGCATTTAAATGTGATAGTACTCATCTGATTTGGTAAAGTAAGTTGTTAAATCTACAAGTCTAGAAAATTTTTAAATCTCCAAATTAAAATAATGAGAAATAAAAGCACTTTTTACTGAGATTCATCATGTCACTTTTCAAAACCAAAATGTTTTAGGTTTTTATTTCTCTCTTTAATTCCTTTGGCAGAACATTTTTTCCAACAGTCATGTCCATTGGTCTTTTCTGTTCAAAGAGTACAATCATCCTGACTACAGTCATGTGGTTTAGTACCTGTAATAAGATCCTGACAACAGTGCTTTTGAGCACAGAAATAGAGTAAAGGGGGTTTTTTCTGTTTTACAGGCATGTTGTCAAGCAAAAANNNNAAAAAAAAAAAAATTAAAAGCTTAAAATTCTTACCTTTGTATTTCCTGCAGCTGGAGAGCCTTATCTGAGTTTCATTATCTGTCCTAGAGAAAGTCATGCCTTAAAGTCAAAGCTCCAACTTTCTGCCTGATTTGAAGCTAAAAAACCACCCATATTTTCACATGGTATTTGCTTAACATTTTTTGAAATGTTCTTTCTTCCTCTGAGAGAGAAGGTCAGAGCTGAAATGTTGAGATGGATTTGTTGAAACTTTCATAGAGGAAATGTTGGTCTTATGCAAGGTCAGAATCAATTTAATTTGCAAAATCCTGGTGAAGATAGGCAAAACTGTGGGTTCTGAGGGGGGTTTATAAAGGGTCTTATTGTTGAAGCATAGAGGAACTTTAATCCTGTTTACTTTGAACAATGAGTTTATTGGCCTAATATTGATTTCATAAACTGTCCAATGAAAAAAATCCAGTGCTGTAAATTAAGGAAATGATACTGCAGCCCTACTAGCCCCTCTGTAGAAGCAGATTTGTTAGCAAGCTAACAAAAGATTAATCTAAACAATAAAAACAGAATACTAAAATCTCAAACTATGTGGTAGGTCCTTGAATACAACTGCAGAAAATGTCACTTCTTTATCATATCCTCACTACAAGGCAAATCACATCTGCATCTAAAACCATGACTTGCCTGGAAAACCACTGTCTTTTCTGTATTATAAGAAAACAATTCCATGGTATTAAATAGGATTAAGAAGCCTATGGGTAAATCTGACTCAATCATCAGTCTAATAGCATATTAAAATAGTTTACTGGGAGAAGACCAGGAGACAAAATCAGAGAAAAAAAGAAAGAATTTAAAATTCTTTAAACTTCAAAGTAGTTATTAAGTTAGTTTCTTACAGACCAGCGTATCATGAACCTGATTCCCTCAGGATATCTCAGTCTATTTAAAAGTTTGTTTGTTCTGTGATCTCACAGGAACCACGATGCTTGTATCAGCATCTTGTTTTTTTCTGTGAAAAGTAATGAATTATTATTTTTTAGTGAGGATTGCACACCATCTAATTATGAGCTTTTACATTGTAAAGTAACTGTGGACGGATTTGCTCATATTTGTATTAAAAAAAGGAATTCTGTTGCAAGGAGTGTTCTGAGGTCTTGAATCAAGTTCCTCTGAGAGATATTTTATTCTGTTACCTCTGTAAGACAATAAACCTGGGCTAGGACATGCTGTACCTAGTGGTACAGTGTGATAAATATGGTTACTATAAATATTGCTCCTAATACTATGTGTTCATAAAATTAAAAGTGACCTAGGCCCTCCTAGATTGTCAATCCAGTTCTTTCCCATCAGATGCAACCATACCATGTAATACTTTTGATTTTGATATAAATATCTACACTATTCTGTTACTAATTTGTATTTTGACTTAATGAGAGATCCTCACTACTAAAATGATAAGAAACTTTTTTATTCATTCCAGTACAAATTTATGGTGGAAAAAGTATTTTAAAAGTGACTGGTACAAAGTAAAAGAAAAATATATCTCTTCTAAAACATTAATGGAAGTTGAGATGTTGAAAATATAACACTATATTTGAGGGGAAAGATTCTTCCTCATGTAATGAACTGTTGACAAGCGGTAACATTTATTGAGCGATCTGAGAGAGCATTCTCCTTACTGACACAGGGCTTTTTGTAGATAACTTCAGTGATCTAAAAAGCTAGTTAGTGTGCTCCTTGAGTGGCTGCAAAAGTGACACAAGGCAGAACTAGACTGCATTTTGTGTTTCTTTTAAACATCTCCCTTAGAACAAGCTTACCTGGAAAGTCTCATTCTCACCTGATCCACTTGAGGATGTTCCTGCTTATTGCAGGGAGAGTTGGACGAGCTGACTTTTAAAGGTCCCTTCCAACACAAACTATTTTTTGGTTCTATAATCAGTCCTCATATAAGGAGAGCCTAGTGGACTGACCAAAACTAGGAATCTATTTTCAAGAAGTTGTATATAGACTAATTGAATCCAACCATCATACACAAGGTGATTTGTGGTGGATGGAGGAGAGGCAATGGTAACACATCTATCAGAAGTAGAGAGATTTAGAAGTGTGTACAACAAATGGTGTATTCTGTTACATAAAGAAATACAGAAAGCAGAAATTTGTTCTTAAGCCCTGGAGGTGAATTAATTACTTTTTGAGACCTATTTTTGACTTATTGCAATTTTTCCTTAGATGTGAAAACCACTGACAGTTTGTCTGTTAGTGTAGCTATAAACAATCGAGCCTTGCTCCAGTATACCAGCAGTGAAAGTCTCCTCTTTAGATTTATATGTGTGAGAGAAATTCTCTTTATACATTAAGGTATGAGATGTCAAGGCCCTGAAACAAGAGGCCCCTGATCCTAATCAGCCTCCCCTGGAGACCCACACCCACACCTACCTCCTTCCAAGCTCTCAGCTCATCCGCCTGCAAAGGGCACTCTTGCCCTAACTCTGGGATCCTAAAATATTAATTTCTGTTACTTGTTTCTCTGAAATACTTGCATAAAACACCTTAAAATGATAAGATTTGTGGCCAGACTGTTTTTGATTATATGATGCTCATTTCCTTAGTCTACAGTAAGATGCAGCATCCCACAGTCTCCAAAACACTCAGATTTAAAATCCACATGAGCATTACTGTATTGTGAAATCTGTTCTGAACCAAATCCCTCAGACAGCAGTATAACATTTCACAGAAGCTGTTTATTTATTTGCTTCTCATTATAGAATTACTCAGTAATATAAGGTAGATAGAAACACCTTTATGATGAAAAGACACTAAAATGTCCCTGGCTGGTTAATTATTACAGTTGAAAAAAGAGGCTCAATTTGGGATAGGGTAGCAGGTGGCAAGGGCCTCAGGAGCTTCCCTGTTCATCTGGCTACCATTTTCATTCTGCAAGAGCATATGAGTGAGAGTGTATGCTCCAGGGAACTATGTGGAATGAAATAATCCCCTACAGAAATGGAGTGTGATGAGGCTAGTCACTGGGCAGTAAAATATCTGTCTGACAGTTTGGGAGTTCACCAGTTTTGGGCCTCCATGATGCCCAATAAATGGGGTTATGGAAGAATTCCCTTCTCTATTTAATTTTCTTGCCTAAAGACATTCCTGTCTCAGGTTAGACAGATCTCTGCTTGCTTGTCAGTCCCTACTGACTTCACTTAAAGCCACATGAAGCAGCAGATAAGAAAGCAGTATCAGACTCAAGTAGAAATTCTTGACTTGATAACAGGCCATATGCACATTAGTTTGAGATACATTAGTGATCCCAAACAGCCCTGAAGCCTTAGACAGTCTTTGACACTGGAACAAGTAGCAGCACATGGCCTATGCAGAGCAGCCATGCAAAGTGGCCTGATCAAGTGGTAATTCCTGACTGGTGCTGAGGAACTGCTCAGAAACAAGTGATTTGGCCTGAATCAAAGCAATGCCAGGGACTATCCCAAGAATTTCAAAGTGGCCAAGAAAGAGCCTGCTGAAAGATGTAATCCTTGTCAGAAACAAGATTCCAAAGTGGCTTTCCCAGCTGTGTCATTCATTTGCTGTAGATAGTAAGTGAGCTCACAGGTGGGTATGGATTAACAGGAAGGGCAGACTTAACCCTTGAGATGTCACATGTCAACGCATCCTCTTTCATAGCCATGGCCCAGAAAGGCAGTTCTGCAGTGATTTCTCTCCAATAACCCATGAGTATTTGCTCATTGCTCAACAGTGATCACTGTATCAGTACATATGTGAAGTCTGTTTGCCAGCACAGGTACCAATATTTGGTAATTCAGGGGAATAAATTTTATACACTTTATTGCTTTACTAATGAGAAGCGCACAAATAGTTTCACTATTCCTGTCACAATTGTAAAAGTAATCATTGTCTTTTCTTCTGCCAAATAATGCAACAACTTACACAATTTAATATTGCATTGTGGATTTATTGTTGTACTTGAAATTTTGCAGTAAATATTAAAGCTTAATTTAATATAAATTTAAATTTTACTGACAAGAATTATTTCCAGGTTTCCCTTTCTCACAGAAAATAACTCCCTAATTATTTGGGGTTTTTTGTGTTGGATTTTGCTTTGTCCTGATGTCAGTCTATCACTCCTAATTATGAACATTTTCAATATCTTTTTGTTCACCTTTTATGCTCCTCTGTCTTTGTTGAATCTCTGCTCTAACATATAAGTTTATATGCTGTAGGGTGTATACACCTTACTTAAATTAAAAAGAAAAAAAAATATACTGGAAAGACATTTAGAGACTTGGAATTGACAATACTTCCCATTCATAATCTTTTTTGATGTATTGACTAATTAAGGTGCAGGGATACTCCTCATATTGTAGTCTATACTATGTTCTCCTGTGTTGGTGCACAGTGGACCATTTTGTGTAATATTCTCTCTCTTGCTAAAGAAAAGTGCTCTGTTTCATTTGCAGGAGCAAATATCTCTAAACCATAGCTCATCATGAAGCAAGAAGAAGCTCTTTTAATGAATATCACTAAGTTCAAAAAGAAGAATTCAATTTCTCTCTTGGTAGAGAGAACATGAATGTCCTTACAGTGTTTGGCAGCTCTAGGAGGCGGACATCTCAACCAGGACAACACAGAGCACAAGTTTCAACACAGATCTTTTAAGATCTTTTAAGTTCATATTTCTTAATTGGCAGTAATGTAACTCAGCTCAGCTCTGGAATACACTTGCATTATACTTGAAAATCCAACTTCTCTACTACTATTAGTAAAGGATATAGCTGAACTTGAAGATTTCCAACTTTACTATTTTGCTACCAACCTGATCCCTAATGTCCTTGAGTCTAAATGTATAAAAGATGCTTTAACATACTTATTTTTTTATGTCTACTTTGTGAGATCATGTGTAGTTTCTGACATACTATGTGGACTGGAAGGGGAAATTATTAGTGAATTGTTGTCCCTCTTTGGTCTATCACTCACATTTTTATTTTTGTATCCCTTACTTCATCTAAGGAACTATATCACTATTTCTGTCTTTGAGTTAAAAACTCTTCCCTGCATGGAAAGTACTAAATGAACCCTTAAAAGTCCTGAATGATTACAGTTAAAAAAAACATAACGCCTCTTTAATATCAACCTTTTTCCTCTGTTGTGACAGATAGTACACATTTCTGTTTGAATGAGAAATAATGTTACCTTAAGAAATATTTCCATGGGTCTTTTATTTATGCTATTTGAAAACAAGCCTGAGTTAACCTGATCAAAATATTTATACCAAAAAAAGCATCACTCCCAACAGTTCACTACCCCAAACCTTGCTAATTCAAAACACTAAATTCCTTTTTGCCAAGCAGCAATGTCAATGAAGAGGCTAATAAGGGATAAATTCCTTCCTTTTAATGAACACATTTAAGACAAATAAGGCATTATCAGTTCAGCATCCTCACAGCTGAACTGCAGTCCAAAAACACTCACAGCACTCTGCTGGCTTTTGTTGTATGCTAACAGGATGGCAAACTAAGTATGTTCAAATAAACCAGAAAGAATAACTCCAAAAACTGGCATGTACATTAACCCAAAACAGCTGGCTGTCCAAATGATTGCTAATTCCATTTTCATTATCACTCTCTTATTTTGTTTACTGAAACATTCTTTAGAATGCTTTTATAGAACCACAGGGGACATGCAGGAGTTATGTATTAGGGAAAATTCTATTACCATACCCAGTCCACTCTATTATACTGTTCCCTCCAGGAAAACAACAAAGTATTTTGCCGGTTTATAATTTTCTTCTCTTTTGCAGTAGGAATTAGATGCTTACTGAAAAAAAGATGATTAAATTATAAGTTTTGTATTTTTTTATAAACACCTGTCCCAGTCCTGCTGGTGACAAATGTTCTATTATCCAGGAGGAAGGAAATCAGCATGAAAGCATTATCATGCAGTTTTTTGATTACCTAAATAACAAAGATGCTCTTCTTGTCATCTATACACTTTGTAAACACCAGTAAGTGACATAGTTGAATATAAACAGATAGAACGGAACCTGCCTGTCAAATAAGATTGAAATATAAATGTAGCACCATGGGGGATGAGGCAGGCTTTGTTGCACCCACTTTAATGTTTTTTGTGCTAATGCAAAGACCAGTGCCAAAAGCTTGAGGCTAAATAGCTTTCCACACAGCCATGCATAGGACTGTGTTTAGGTAAGATATCACCTCCAGAATGGCTGGAGATTGTTCTTCCTGCAAGTCCTTTGCTCATAACTCTCATATTTTGCTAATATGTCTTTATAAGTCTGAAGGACCTTGAAGACCAATATTCTTTGGGATGTCACTCTCAGAAGAGGGAGTAATACACAGCAAAGTAGTTTATGCTGGATCAATTCAGATTTCTATCTTCTTTCCAGAAGGACAACTAGATAGGTCTATGGAGTGTATTATTTTTTTAAAAAGCAATTTTTTTCTCAGCAAAAGGAACACAGAATAATGAAAGAAAAAAAATACATAACCGATGGTGTTACTTCCAAATCAGTAAACTATATAAGCATATGTTTGATATTATCCCTCTTCAGAAATTTCTCCTCACCTACATGCCTCACCTCTGAAAAAAGTGTCGTTCTGTCTAATCATTCATCTGTTTATCCCTTATTAAGGATCAATCACTGAACTGGCATTTCAGGGACAGACAGAATAAAGGAAGATAATTATCTGGAGGAAAAAAGAGGACTCCAAAGAGAAACTATTCAAACATCTCTGCATAATGTCGGTGCAGAACATTACAGAGAAAATTCCTTGCACTGGCCAAGACTCATTTCAGCATGACAAGCAATAAACTCTGTATAATATTTGAGTTCTAACCTTCTGTTAAGCCCCCCTCTAATTACCCAGATATGTCAGGTAGTAAGTCTTGCCACTCAGAATAAATCTGACATCAACAGATTTCTCCTCCTAATTTTTATTTTAATAAGTAAGCCATACAGCAGCTGTGAAGTTAGTGATAATGAATTTTAGGAAATAGGATTACTCAAGTGAGTTAAATCCTTCTGCTTTTTCATTATCTGCTATATAATACTCGAAAGTCATGTCCTGAATAGACACAGGATAAGTAACTGGAACCTACAAATTTGATCCCAATGCCTCTAGTTCAGGCACTAAACAAGGCTCAGTACATGAGAAAACCTGAGATGACCACACTATCTACATGTGCTTATGTGCATTGTTTTGTTCAGAAACTCTCCAGCAAGTTGTGGGTGTTTGGATATATGCATGTTTGTGTGTGTAAGATTACTTTATGAAGAGTAGGCTGATCTTGTTTTGACGTGATGTGGGCTATTTTTTAGCATCTAGTCACAAATAGTTTGGCACCTAAAACTTCAGGAGGCATTTATGCTTACAGTCCTGCAGAGCTCTTGAGTTTCCATGGGGCTAATTTATATACTTCCTGAACTGCCAAGCTGCCTTGCCCATTCCTCTAGCATGCTTTTGCCTGTAAGAGATATGTTGCCATTGACCTTTTCTTCCCAAGCCTGTGTGATAATGGCACTGGACTAGATCCACTATAACTTCAAGTTTGACCACCTGGACAAATAAGTTTACAAGGTATCAGGGAAATTCTTTCCAATAAAAGCAGCTACCTTTTTTCCCTGTTAAATTCGAGGGGAATAAATTATTCTTTTATCAACAAAGAGATCGGAGAAATATGATGCAAAGCATGCATTCATACTGGTAACTATAGTAGATCAGACATGCAACAAATTACATTGGATTCAGTTTCATAGAAATGCCTGTGTTAGTTATGTGTTTATTATAAGGAATGCAGTTCAGTCTGAGAAATTTCTGCCTTAATAAAGAGGTCTTTTTCATTGAATCATACTGTATCTTGATTAAAAGCTTGTAGAAAAAAAAGATAGCACACAATAAATAGCACACAATAAAACCGCACTAAAGGCTGATTAAACCTAGTATTTCTAAGTGTATAGGGATCAGAAAGTGAAGCTGTTTTGACTAGGATTCCACATACAGGAATTTTTCACAGGAATTTTTATTGTCTATATTAGACCATTATGAACTGTATGCTAGACACACTTCGGTGTGGAATTGCAACTAATGAGGAGGACAAGTGATCAGTTATCTGAGTCACTCTGAACCCAAAGGGTCAGAACCTACCAAAATGCTTTTTAACACACTTCATTATGGGTAGTAGCAAAGGAAACAAATAACTACATCTATGCCTACAGAAGAGGACACTACCTCAGAACGCAGTTATTCAGAAAACTTCTTGAAATCATCAGAGAACCTCATTAATTTTAATCTCATACTGGAGCAAAAGGCCTAACATTTTCCATGTGAGAGAAGACTGTCAGATTAACGTAAGGAAATAATTTTGACTTAATATGAAAGAAACAGATAGACTTCTGCCAGGATGTGTCTACTGCCAGTGTCTACCTCCACACACATATGAAAATACTGAAGATAGTTCAAACAATGGACATAAAAGGGCTCTGGGAATCAGAAAAAGCCTTATTATCTGAGGCTTAAAGAATTCAATCAGTTTAGCACTTTTGCAGAGAAGGTTAAAGGTGATTTAATCAGAGTACAGATCCTCATTCAAGTAAAGATGATCTGATAGTGGGAGTGCTCAGAACTGCAGACAAAGACATAAGAATGTCCAACACTTGAAAGATGAACTTGGATGAGTTGAATCTTGGGAAATTAATTTTAAAGCACTAAGAGTAATTTATGTAAGAATAGATGTCATATACACACCAGCATATGGACTTTTTAAAGGGCAGTCTAAATGTTGCACTTAAATCCATTAGCTTCTAGAAAAACTGAAAAAGAGAACAGGCTCATGAATTTTTCCCTTTCTGGGTTTCAAATTTCAGACACTTAATTACTAATTCAGGAAAGGGAAGGGAGTTTGTTTTGTAAGAGGCATAACCCAGAAAATGCAGCACTTTGGAAACAGACTTGATTTCCAGTGCTGCTGTGGCTTGTGATTCACTGGCACAGACTTGTATCTAAAAAGATAGGAGAGTTATCTGTTGATGAAAAATTTACCTTTTGTGGACTGTTGTGTGGAAGAGAGTAAGAAATCTTCCTCTGATCATTCTATCCGTCAGGCCTGCCATTTTCTGTTCCTCCATTCAGTTTTGTTCAAATTTTTAGAAGTTTTAATTTGTTATTTTTGAATTTCAGGATACAGTAAAAGGAACGGTAGGAGAAAGAATTGGAATAAAATATTTTCATATTTTCAGAGATGAGGTGAGAGTAATCTACGAAATGATTTTGACTTTCCCGCTCCTTCCTTAAACCGAGAGTATTAGAAACTCTCTAAAGTCTTTTAGTGACTTTGCTGCTGATTTAATTTCTGAAATGTGAGAGTAATGCTAAATTTTATAAAAGGCTAAGATAGATAATTGTCGCCTTTGTCATTGTTCATAATAGTTGACATATCCTCTGAGCAAACAAAATTCTGTTAAAGGGAATAATTTTCCCTTTCTCCAAACCACATTTATCAAAGTCTTTATTATTATTATATCTTCAATTTATGAGTGCTTTAGTCACATAGCAAAATGACAGATTTGGAGCTTACAATAAATTTGTCCCCAGTTTTTATGCTGTGCTGACTGAATATTTCAACAATGTCATCTCCAGTCGGTTGGATAATTATTTAAGAACTACTTACCCTATTCTGTTATGTGAAACCCAAATAAATGTTAAGTGTCTACAACAGATACTAGCGAGAAAAGTAAATTTGCAGATACATTGCTGGTGAAACTAATTATTGGTGGTGAAAATAAGTTGCCTTTTCCACGAACTGAGGATTATCTAAATAATCTTGCTGTTAATTTTTATTGATTCAAATTGTACCCACCACCACCAGTTAGCTACAAATGAAAGCTGAGTTTTCTGTGCAAAGCAGACACCTCACCTGATGAATGATGAAAGTATGACCATTTTGGTTTTGAAATTCTTCCAAAAGATAGTTAATTAACATTACATCCATTGGCATAATATCACTTTCTGTCATATTGCTTGCTTGCAGTACTCTAACTGCACAAGTCTACCCCAACTGAACATATTTGACTTCTGCATTTTAGCATATGAGTGCTTGCCAACTGTTTGCTTCGGCCATTTGCTGCTAATGTTTTACATGGAGTGGCTAGTCACCATCATCCCTGCTTGGTAACTCAATGAATTATTCAGAAGAAGGTTGTATTGTGTAAAGCTAAGATGTTTCAGTCTATATTAATGTATTATCCTGCTGCTCTCAAACACTGAACAGGTTGATATAAACTATAGTTGAAAGACAAATACATGCAGGTAGCAAGACATTGGGATACATTTTTACCCATAGATAAGTCAAGAAAAAAAGACATCTATCTAATTGAGTAAAACTAAGAGCAAATTTAGTCTCCAGTACTAAGATTCTGATTTCTAGCATTTTACATCAATATTATATAGGCCAAAAAATTGAGTCCAAGAATATTAAACTCAATGCATTTTTGGTTAGGATGTTTACATATTTTTATGTGACCAGAAAGAGTTAATGTATTCATAACTAAAATTGAATGCTGAGCACCTAAATGGAGCCTCTAGAAAAGTAAAGGAAGGAAAATAATTTTCTTCAGAGGTGTGAACTGGTCCAATATGGAATAAGATTTTAAAATGTTTTACTACACTTGTTTGGTATTTTTTGAAATCTGACTTTGTAAGATTAGGTCTTTGGTTCAGATAAAACTTATGCACCCATAATTATTATGTATCAGAATATAAAGATACATTCTTATCCATTTGCTCCATTCCTTTTCTTCCCCCCAAAATTTGGAAAGCTACTGAACATTTACAAGATTGCTCAGAGAAGCACGTCTGTAAAATATTGAATTTCCATAGAGCCTGTGCAGGGTCACAGTCATTGGTTTGACTTATCAGCTGCTGTGAGGTGAAGTGTTTTGTGGAGTTTACACAGAGGCCAAGAGCAGAGGACAGAGAGGCAATCAGCACTTATTAACTGGTCAAATTACCGCATACAAAACTGGCAGAATCCCAGAAAGGAATACAGAAGATAGCTTAAAACGCTGTAATAGAAGAATATAAAAAACTTGACACAGGAAAATGTAACATTACAATTCAGATATGAAATGGACAGTCAGAGAAAGACCTACTTCATTAGTGCCACTACTGAAAAACTTCTTGTTCAGTCTTCAAATTGAAACTATCTCCCCTCTGGAATAGAGGGAGGTTACATATGAGAAGCTTTTATGTCAACTTCCATTGTTTAGAAAAAGACGTGTCTTTCTGAGTATGTGAAACAAGGTTTAACCCTATAACTGCAATAACTTGTTAAATAGCTGGTTGTGACTTAATATTGGTAAAGAAATGTTTGTATGAGATTTGTTTAAAGTGGAGTTCTAGTCAGAAAAAGGAAAAAATGAGGCAGATAATACAGAAGAATGTGAATGCAAGTTGCAGAGATTCTGTCCAATGCAGAAGCACTTTTCAACATTAGCCAAAAACCCTCTTGGAACTACCCAGGAGGACAGTGTGTGAGTAATAAGAAGGGATGAAGTTTATAAAGAAAGTTATTGCATTGATAAAAAAGTTCAGTGAGAATATCTCTGCCTTTAAGAAGATTTCATGGACATTAATCACAATAAATTTTACTTTCCCACCTGATGTCCTATTATTAGAACACTTTGTAGAAATGGAATTGCAGGTCTGTTTGATGAATATGTTGTTTGTAGTCATTTTTCTAATCAAGACATGACTTGCTTTCTCCTATCCTACTTGCCCATACTCAAAAAAGCAGAAGAGAAATAGGATCAATTAGGATTTAAATGATGTCTGAAAAAAAGTGCAGATTCTTTTTTCCAGCATTTGAAATATGAAAAAACCTACAAATCTTGAAAAGGAATTGACCTTTGGACAGGATAATCTTTACCTGCCATGGTTTATTTCTTTGAACAGAAATTTTGGCCCCAAAATATTTCGTGTCATTTTTATAACTTGTTCTCAGTTGATAGATCTCATGATAAAACACATCCCAGACTTTAGGAACTGAAAATCGAGGCAAAACAGCTTTGACCTCAAGAAGAGAGAATCAGTTCATATGAATGATATAAAATTGAAGTGTTAGTGTGAGGATGATTGCACATTTCCCCTATGCTCAAGCTCTCTTTACATGAGGTTGAGATGTTTGCCTAAATGCTATTATATGAGGTTTTGTGAAATGTCCTCGTGATATCTGAGACATTTGCACAGAACTAGAGGAAAAAAGACAGGACGAACAAAAGACGTGCACCTTTATGGAAAGATTGGGGCTGGACTTGTGTGACTGAGTCCACATCTCCATTTAGTGAAATGGGAACTTGGGCATTTTACCCTGTCGGGCATGCTAACTTTTAGGTAATTAAAACTGGGGCTAAATCCCATTCTGTCTGTTTGCAGCAGCAGAAATTGCTCTGTCTTAAAAGAAATGCATAAGTTTTGAAGTTCGAATTCACTTGATTAAGAAAAAAACAGGCACATACAAACCAGGTAAACACTAGCAAAAAAAGGTAGACTGACTACAGTTTGATTGTTTTGATTTTAATGTGACACAGTCAGTACTACATTTTAATCAAAATTTACAAAAGAAAGGCAAAGGTTACAAGCAGTTCAGAACAATAATACAGCCTCATTAACAAATTCCTTTTATATGTTTAACCATATTCATTTAGCATTCAGTTAATAAGAACTGCAGGGTTCCCTTGAACCTGTCACTAGTGATTTATTAAGTCCACTTTATATTTATCTGTTTATAGATCAAACATGCAGAAGATGGGTTCAACAGTATTGAGCATATTTAATAAAAAAGAGGAGAATTGGGTATTTAACTCTTAGGTTATATGTTTTCAACAGGAAGACAGTAATTAAATTTAAGCTACTGGTTTGATAAAGGATAAATATTCTGTGCATCTTAAATACCTCTGAAATCAACACACCCATTTAGAGCAACAGTTCCTGAAAAAACACGTCATTGTCTTGGCAGTGAACTGAGGTTTCACTATGTATGTGGTTTGCAAAAGTGAAAATTTGAAATCAGCTCTGTTGAAAACTGATTTCTGACATGCAGGTAAGAAACACCAGTGAATCAGACACCGTGCATGCTGGAATCACCCCATGAATAAAGAAACACAAATCAATTTAAAAATGTTGAGTCTCCCAGTTACCGCCAAGGCACTTCTGTCTCTTATGAGATTTATTATGCACTTCAGAGCAGCAGCTGCAAAAAATGCTAAACTACCATTTAAATATCAGCAGCAAAATTTATGAAAATTCATGAAAAAATGTGTAAATTTTACAATTATTTTCATGAGATGTCCTAATTTTACAATGATTTTCATGATAAAGAAAAGTTCTTGCATGATTTAAAATTTTTATTATTTTTGACATATTTCCAACTGCAAAAATATTTTCTACTTCTAAAAAAAATATAAACTATTTGAAATGCCATAAATACTGAATGTTGTATGAAAGTTTTGCTAGAAAAAAAAATATTTTTTTAGAATTTTCTTATATGTTCAGTTTCTCATTGCTGGATCTGATAGTAACTCCTGGAGAAAAAATGAACTTGCAGCTAAAAAGAACCCACCTCTCCAGCAGAACTTGACGGTGTGAACACACCACTACAATAACACATCTGCACACATTTTATTTGTCAATTGGCTAATAACATACGGTATTTCTTTTCTTGTTTGTGAGTAGCATTCTGTTTCTTTAGTTTGATCTTGTATAATGTTTCCTGGTCAAACTGGTACAATGGCATCAATGGGACATCAAAGCAGGTGTTGTCATTGGGAGATTACTTTGCCTACTTGGGATATGAGTACAGTGTTCACATAACGTTGCCTCTGAGACATGGTGGAAATGTAATCCTCTAAGCAATGGTTAAACAACATTTTAAAAGAAATGCTATTTATAAGTTAACTAATTTTAACACCTTTTCTATACTATAGTTTCATCTTTATTCCTGCTTAGGTATGCTGGTATAAATACATGGATATTATGAGACAAGTATAATAGCACATAATTAAAAATAGCCTTTATATTAGCCTGAATTAAAACTAGAGAATGTGGGAACCTCGTTAAGAAACCCTTCTATTTATGCTTGGAAACAAGATTTGACAGAGGGGCAAACTAGCTACTTCCTGACTAGCAAAATTGGTTTAGATTGTATGTTGGAAACTCAAAATATAGTTACAAATTTATGCTATTGAGAAAAGAACATCTTTGAACTAACTAGAAAGAAAATACCACATTAATTTTAGAGTAGGTACTGGTATACAGCTAGACTTTGTAAAGGCAACAGAGGGAGCAAAATTACCCTGGAGTCAGACTGTAAAAGAAATTCCAGATCAATGGGACATGATTGCCTAGAGCCTCCTTGTGATACTTTGGGTGCTTGCCAACCCACAAATATTCATCTCCTCTCTCTCTTCTGAAACCTCCCCCTTCCATTAAATGACCACTAAAATTAACATTTAATACCTAACATTGCTACTTTTTTTCGTCTCTTCATCCTGAATACGAGAAAAGACAAAAAAGAAGCATCATGTCTGGCTTCAACAATTCTGGGCAACAATTCACAGCAGAACATGCTTGGGAGTCTGCCTTTATTTTAAAGAATAAACTGAGTCACCATGTTTCTATCTCAAATACACTTTAAGTAATTTCTAGAAATATTCAGATATGTTCTTGTTTAAATATACTCCTGTGGCTTTTATCCCTCTGTTTCAGTGGGATTCATAGCTCACATTACAGTCACATGTAGTGTAATGCTTTATTAGTGTCACAGATTTTACAAACAAGAAAAAACACTTCAAAGAGCAACTGCTAACATCACAGAAGTATAAAAAAAGAGTTATGTGCTCCTGTTGTTTATTTTGGTTTGTATTGCACTGTGACAGAAAACAGCACTTGGTGATTAATATGAAAAGAATGAGATTTCCTGGAGAAATTTTTTTTCACCCAATGGCAAAATGTTAAAAAAAAAGAGAGATATGAAAGTAAATACAAATGTAAAATTTAGGTTCTTAAAAATATACAAAGACACAATGTGCAATGTTGTGAAATCACAAAAACATTTAAAAAAAGAAATAAGAATAAGGGTTTGTTTACTTCATGAAAAATGAACAGAGGATGCATTATTTCTTACAGTACACTCAAATAAAGGCTTAAGTTAAACACAGAAACTGGGGAATATCCTCTTATTACACATATTACACAATCTGGTCATTAGAAGTAACACGAGCAACAAGAGATTATAAACTAAAACTCAACAAGGAGTAGTCCCATAAGAACCTAGGTAACCTAGGTAAAACTTAAAAATGTAAAGAATTATGACCATTCACATCTGGTGTCTGAATGAAATGAGAACTGTTATCACTTCTCAGACTGTCATATATAAAAGATCTATGAAACCTGAAAGGTTGGAAAACCTTTTGTCATTTTTAAGGATGCTGGTAAATTCTATCAAATAATATGTTCAACAGCTTCTGATAAGGAAGATTAAAAGTTTCAGGGTGTACTCCAGCTGATCCTCAGAGATCAGAGGAACTGGGTGCTGTTGAGCTAAATTTCTGATTATAGTCAATTTAAGCACTGTAAATCTGGTTGAGTTCAAAAGAAAAACCTTTGCAAACAGTGCAGTTTACCAGTCCTGTACTATACATATGATCACATTCAATAAGGACTTTGCATGATCCAGAATAATGACTAGTAGGGCTTCTTGAAATCGCTGGTGATAAGTACACTAAGTACAGAGTGTTATTGTGTGTCACAACAGAAAGTATAGCAAGAGATATTCTAATAGCTCCATATGCATATAAATGAATTCCCCTGTGTGCTCCAATGCCCTTGCAGGTGCAAGGCTCTCCAACAGGTGTTCCCTCTGGAAAGACACAGCCAATTGAGGCGGCAGAGATGTTTTCCCTCTCCAGAGGAGTTCCTCCCAGCCCACTTTTTCCACCCTGAAACACCTCTTTCTCACTATAAATTTTGGGTTCTCCTGAGGGAGTGGAACAATTACATGTTATAAGTGGAGTTTGGTGACTTTGGTCACACATGCATTACACATCCAGGAGCTGACTTTTAAATCTCCTGAAAAGTGTGCAAGTGAACACCTAAAAGAAGCTTAATGAGGATATCAATTATTTTGGGTGAGAATTCATAGTTGACAAAAAAAGTAGAGCAAATATTTTGGCTCTCCACTATTGAGGTGGCAGTAAAGATGACTAGGCCTTCATCAGAGGGTCTTTGAGTTCATCCTTATCTACTCAACAAAGTAGATTCACAATAAGGCTTGTTTCTCTCAGTGAAGTGAATGTGACTATTCGCTGGTACAGAGGCCAGGTGTTGTTCTGTGCCTCACTGAAGCAACACCAGGCTGTGAGACCTCCACTTCACTCCAGACAACAATCAGTTCTTAGGTCCTAATCCAGCCAGGTGTAAGATAAGGAAGAGGAACAGTTCGTGTTTTTCTCAACCAGTCTCATCAATTTTTCACCATCTTCAAGCAACACTGTACGATTCTGACCATTTACCACACAGGATAACAGCATTGGTATTTGCTGATCTTGTGTCAGTGTTGGAATTCACCTTAGTATTCAACAAGTTTTGTTTGGCTTATCTTGATACTTAAAGATTAGGTCTTTACATTTGAGGAGTTAATAGTTTTGGTTAATACATCAGCAGCATCTGACCACCCAGTCATAAATATTTCTTTGAAATATGACAGAGTTCCTGTATTTCCCATAATGCATTGTGCCCACACTGTATTTTCTAAACTGGGTAGTTTTCATCTTGCATTAGTTGGTCTTTATTTCAAAATCTGACCATTAATGATGGGAAATTGATGAGATATTTGGGCTAAAAACTTAAAGAGTTTTAAGAATTTGCTTCACCCAGAGAATATTCTGTTTCTTTGACTGTGGGGTATATTTTTATGTTTTGGGAAGCTGTGTCCAAACAATTTAAATTTTTATCTCAGAAATACATAAAATAGTTAAGAAGGAGAAGACATTTCTCTGTTTAAACTGGGGTTCATTTATAAAGATTCAGCCCCAACAGTTTAGCATGTGTTAAGGACTTTATTTGTTAAAGACCTTAGTTATCTACATTCAACTTCATTGCATAACTAGTCCAGGCCATTGAAACTTGACTCTGAAATACAAAATAGCTTAGCTCCTAGTCAAGCTTTCCAGTGACAAACTTTGTCATTAAGTTGTTAGTAATTACAAACTCTAAAAAGTCCATTTTCACTTCTGCTCTTCACAGCCATTATTGTGTGAACAAGTTTGAAGTGTGTCAGTTCTTGGGTGAAATTACTTTTGTCTTTACATTCAAGAAGTTAAATTCTAGTCCAAATTAAAAACTGTTGGGATGCAGAACTCTATACTCAGCATATTAATTTTATATGAATTGAAATTAAAGCAAAAATAGAATCAGGAGCTTTAAATAAGCAAGCAACCAACAAATGAACAGAACTAAACTGAAAAAAACCAAAACAACAAACCAAACACAAAACAACACCCCATGAGAAACAAACAAAAAAATTAACAAAAACTCTCATTTGTGCTTTACTGTAGCTGAAAATTTGTTTTAATTATATTGAAACATTATGTCTTTTCAAAATACTGGCTAATTTGCACTGTCCTCAAAATCACTCTCCCAGTCCAGATAAGGACTCAGTTCTCTCTCCACCTTCCCATCTCTGCACAAATAAAGGAATGAGATCTTCATATTCTGTAGGGGCAGAAAAAAAAGTGATTCTTTTTATGCCTTATTTTTTCTTCTTATTCCCTCAAGAAAGAAGATTTCAGAAACCAAGCAAAGACAAACTCAACTCTTCTGCATTCTTAATTCAGGATAACTGAGATACAACAGCATATGGACTACAGTGTATAAAAAAATGAACAATATTAAAATCTTGCCTGCTCCTAACCTGATGCTATAAGTGGCTAAGCACTCTCAGTTTAATGAATACAATCTATTTGGAATGCATGCCTGTTAGCATTAGGAAATCTTGATTCCTTTTTCTAAAGCATGAACTGTTAAAAATAGGGCCAGGAGATAGATTCCTGTTTGATGCTTTTATTAAAAGTAACATGAACCAAGATAACACAGACAAAAGCAGTGCAGAATGTCATTAGCAGATGTGAGGACATGGATTAATATGTGATGACTTACATGGAACTTGATCTGCTGATTTTCTAAATGACATTTGAAATCTGTCACCCATTTCTTGGGTTACCCTTAGGTATGGGTAAATAGATTTTCAATTATGAAATCACAGTCATTATTGTTGGAAGGCACCATGGGAGTACTCCAGTACACCCACCTGATCAGAGCAGAATCAACCTTGAATTCAGACCAGACTGGGTAGGAATTTCTCTAATCAGTTTTTGTAAACTCCAAGAACAACCTCCCTGGGCACTCTGTCACAATGCATAATTATCATCACAGTGATTTCCTTTTTTTTTTTAATACTCATTCGTACCTTTGTTGTTGTAATTTATGACCAGTTTCTTGTTTTTCTGATTCAGAAGGCTTGTGGTTTCTGGTCCTCTCTTCTTAATAACATCCACTTATGTAGTAGCAGACTGCTGTCATGTATCCATGAAGCTGCCTCTTTACATGGTTAACAAAATTAGAATCTCAGTCTTTCTGGGTGAGTGCTCCAGCTTCCAAGCAGCTTGGGGTCTTCCACTGAAATTGCACCAGTTTGTAGGTGACTTTCTTCAGTTGTGGGGCACAGTATTCCAGATGAAATGTCAAGTACAATATCAAGAAATTATTGTCAAACCATCTTGCTCCCAGCTCTTCAATTCTGCCTGTTTGCATCAAACTTTGGTCACTTGTTTTCCTGAGCATTGAGACGCAAGAATTGGAGGAGGTTGCTCTTTAACACATACTGTGTTGGGCTCCTTAATCCCTCAGAACTGTTGTCACATGACCACACCTGACAGTTCCTTTAGAAAAGGGAGTTTTGTTACCATACTGGCAAATAGAAACTGCTTTCCCATTTACCAGTCCACCTGCTGTTTGGGGGATCTGTTAAAGAATAACGCCTAAAGAATGAGACAGCCCCTTTGTGAAAGTATTTTAAACACTTACCAGCTTAAAAAGTCTTCAGCCATTAGATATTTAAGTGCTGAGGTCTCTCTTCTTGATCATTTAAGCGATTCATAGCTGGATAATCAAGAATGTGTATGCTACTGACACCTATCTCCTCAGGCAATACAAGATAGTGTGCAGTGCATGACTAGCACAGCAAGATCCTCCTCCACCTTCAGTATGAAAATCAAACTTCATTCATGGGTCATTTAATATCTGTGTGCAGAGATAAATATATTTTAAACATCACTGAGCCAAAATCTTAAGTAACAAAATTTCCTTTCCATTTCAGACAACCTCAATCCCTTGAAACTCGCATTATGCACATTTTATTCTGGTTAATAACTGCAGTTGCAGGTCACAAATGATTAAAATAAGCCTCAGTAACTTCCAGTTCATTAGGGCAACCAAAGTACCAGAAAAATATTTGGCTTGTTCACAAGGCTTAGACACTACTAAAATATTTCCTGGCTTTAAACTCCAGTTAGTATTACAAAACTGTGAAGCAGCCCTATTAATTGTTACTTACTGGTTTTCCAGTACTAAAATATATATATATGTGCTGATACATATATACACAGATACACAAGCACATACATTTATCTCAGTAACCCCCTCTTTAAATGAAAATCTGGTTAATTTGAAGAGCAATTTCCTTGTAATCTCTCATTTGCATTTGGCTCAAAACTTGAAGTAGGTTTGAAGTAGGTTTAAAATTCTCTGAAATTATACTCTCTATAGTCAGGCATCTTACTTCATAGAATACTCTCTTGCAAACGAGAGGAAGACAAAATCAGAAATATAAAACCACAATGCAAAGAAGTGTGATTGCACAAGAAAATATATTAGAGTGTTAGTTAAAAATATCATCAAAATATCTGTCTAGAATTGAAAAAATAAAGGTTTGTAAAAGCTTTTTATTCAGAAAGGGTAAAACATTTTATTTTTAAAAGCATGAGCTAAGCTTTGAAATAAATGCAATGTGAAGATAAGCAGAGACCAATCATTACAATCTAAAGTAATTTTTGCAAGGAGAAGGAAACTTTCTAAGTTCCTTTATATCATATGATTACAAAATTCCCCCTGTCTCTTCTGACTTCACCATTTAAACAGCTTTCTGTTATAGGTGATGCAGTCATTAATTAGAAGAAAAAATCCTCAATAATCCTGAAAAGTAATTTTTCATCTGCTGTTTTTCCATTCATAAAAATTTCATTTGAATGTAAATTACATCATAAAGTTCTATTTTAAACTTGCATATTTAAAAAAACCCAGGATTTTTATATCAGTGGTCTGTAATTCATGACCTCGATAGTGGAACAAAACTGAGGTAAAATGACTGTTCTATAGGAGGATGCTTCTGCTGGTCTGCATACCGCTATATGGTGAAATATGGTTGGTTTTCTGACAAAAGACAGAGAAGTTTCACAAATGCCCAGTAAAAATATAGAATGTTGTGATAACATCAAATGAATACAGTAGTGTCTAAATAGCTAATGAAATTAACAAGATGCCTTTTCTAATAATAATTAAATGCAAAAGAATAATTAACCTAAAAAAGATGCACTAAATCAAAAGATTCTGAGAAGTAACCCTTGAATTTGCTGACATGTACTACATCATCTTTTCTTCTTTCAGACATTTAATTAATAACAAGTGTTGTAGACAAAAAGGCAATTTTACGGGTTATATGCTGAATTTTGCTATGCAGCTAATCAGGGCCGATCAGTACAATTCAATTAGAAGTTTGCAAACTCTAATTAAAAGAACATAAACTGTTCTGAAAAAATCATAATAATGTTAGAACTTACAGCTCCATGAAACTTAAGATGGTAGAAGAAACAATACTTTTTATTTCCCATTAAAGATGATTTTTCAAATTTAGAAAATATCAAATTACCATCTAACGGTTTCAGTACACATATATATAAGAAATCTGCAATGTGGAGTTTGTGCCATAGAGAAATATAAAACACTGATTTCAACTTATGTTTGCCATTAAACTTTCAAAATACTAGTAGAATCATTCAATGTGTTAGTCTTTTCATTCTTGTAATGAGTATAAAAGTTGCTTCTGCTGCATGTTCTGCAGCAACCCATTCGTAGCCATGTGAGTAGCTAAATGCATCCACAATATATTAAAACCTCTGTAGCTTCAGAGTTCCTGGAAATTTTCTGGTATAGATCTCTGCGAAGAAAGCAAGGAGAACAATACTTTATTATGCAGTTTAACTTCCCCTTTTATAATATAGATCCTATTAACTATTTTCTCGATTTATTATGGTAAAAATTTGTCAAAAGTTCATGATCCAATTTTCCCTCTCTCAGTCTTTATTCTTAAAACAGAATGATTATGTAGCAAAAATACTAAAAACCTAATTTAACAGAGTGTTTCTATACAACTGAATGGCAAACTGTCACTGTTCTAACAACAGAGGATGTCCTAGGTTGCCCCTGGCTAGGTCCCAGCTGTCTGCCAAAGCCTCTGTATCACTCCTCTCTCTTGCTGGACAGCAGAGATAAAATACAAGGACAAGGCTCTTGGGTCAGGATACAGACAGAGCGAGGTCACTCACTAATTGTTGTCACCAACAAAAAAGACTGAACATAGGAAAATAAGTTTATTACTGATCCTATAGGAGTGATATTGACCCCCTCAAGATCTGACCCCTTGAAGATCTAAGAATCAAAATATAAATTTCTTTATACTTGTTAATGAGTAACTTCAGCTAGAGAGTTATGACTAAGCAATTGCATAGTGAATATTGGATGCTTGGCTAATCTTTTATTATAAAGAAAAGAGAACACAATACCAAGAAATACGGATCCTCTGGATGATTACCACCAGGACTGAAGTCAGAAGAACTGTGAAAAAATTAGGGAAAGGTAGTGTCAGCAGTGGGAGATAATAATAACCAACTCTTTCATCATGAATTCAGAATGAACTCCAGAGACAAAAGGAAGAAATGCTCATGCAGACTAACTAGGAAATATGAGAGACAAAACTAGAAAATACAAGTTTGAGTATTAATTAATAAATCATTATCTAATCTGTAACCACTAAATATGAAGGCAACTTTTTGTTAAAATGCATAAAATAGTGCATAAAGAAATTGATTTCCTGAAACTAGAAAGTGCCTGGGACTCCATAGCACTAGCCCTGGCTCACAGGGCAGCCCTGGTTCCCAAGGCCTATGGGAGGTTCCTTCTCTCCGCTTCTGAGGCACTCCCCACTAATGGGGCCATCGCCCCCCGCACGCTGCCAGCTGAGGGGGCACAGAGGCTCCCAGACCCACAGCCTGCTTACAGGCCGGTCCACACCCAGGGAGGCACAGAGCTCAGCCTTCCTCCACGCCAACAGGAACAAGACTCACACTCAGGCAGTCCAGCTCACGGCCTAGGGCCGAGGGACCAGGAGTCTCAGCCCCGACGACAGGGAGGGCACACACCCAGCCCCATGAGTCCTGGCCCCACGCCAAGGCCAGGGATGCCCACCTGATTACAGGGGCTCCCTCCAACTGCACCCTGAGGGCAGGGGATTTACAGCCCCATTTACAGGGCTGCCCCCCGTAGCCCAGCACCCCCAACAAGCACCAGAGAGCAGGGCCTGTGCCCCACTTAGGGATGGAGCCTGGCCCTGGTGCAGCGCAGCACAGCAACACATCTGTCTGCAGGAGCCTGGGGAGCCTCCTCAGAAATGGTGCCAGGGAGGTCACATCAGCCCAAAGCAGCACCAAAGGCGGGACTTCGCCCCGTGACTAGCAGTTCTTCAACCTGCACCCTCAGAAGGGCCAGGGAGCCCTCGGCCCTCATTCCTGTCACCTGGCTAAAGGAGCGTCCCTGGCCCTGCTTATAGGGACCTGGGTATGCTTCTGGGGACAAAGGGCTCCACAAAGTCATGACACATGCCTCCTGCATGCTGTCAGATCACTGGCAGGACTGGCAGCCATGCAGCATAGGCAGACACCCAGGCCCTGGCTACAGGGACGTCATGGTGCTCACACAACCACTAAGTGGCTTCACTCAGTCCTCAGAAAGCAGGGGCAAGTCCAGACTGTTTCTCCACCCGTGCATTTTTGGAGACCTCCTAGGGCTCTTTCCCTCCTGAGACATCTGTGCCACACTGCTCTACTTCTAAAGGGAGCCTAACGCATAAACTCATTCACTCACACCAAATAATGGGAACAGAAGGCAGGGGAATACAGGGGAGGGGAACACAGCCCCAGAAGAGGGAGCAAGTTCTGTGTAGCCAGCCTGCAGGGGAGCACTGAGTGGGAGAGGAAAGCCTCAGACCTGCCCCTGCACTGCGGGAAGGACACAGGGGCCTTGACACGCTGAGGTGCTCTGGCAGTGGCACAGGGACAAAGGCTGTGATGCGCTCTGACTACAGGGGATCAGGCTGCCCAGCAGCCAGCAGCAGGCAGAAAGGTACTGGGCTGGGCAAAGCCCTGGCCTGCTTACAGGCTGGACTGGGGGCAGAGAGAGCTCTATTTCCCCTCCTCAGGTGTGGAGACAGGGGCTCTCACCCTCCTTACAGGGTTGCCTCTCTCTTCGGCCAGCCAAAGGAGCACAAGGGCAAAATGCCAATGACAGCAAAGACCCAGCCTTGCTTACAGGGGTCGCCCAGCCCCAGCACAAAGCCAGCCGCGGCACCGAGAAGGTGCCCTTGCCATGCCAGGAATGCCCTTTGCCCAGAGGGCCTCTCGCATCCCCTCTTCAAATCTAACCTTCAGCTCTTTGGTTTGCTCTTGCCTTGCTGTTCCACTCTTGAGCTCAAAGCCACTGCTCTCCTCTGCTCACTCTTGCCCTGGCATCCCACAGCTTCTGCTGATGGATGACGACACGCTCAGGCCTGAAAAGCTCCAGCTCCTGCACCTGAAGGGAACCACGACCCAACAGCTCCACAGGGGATCCTCACACCACCCAGTCACAGTTCTTAACAATAGGTCTTCTAACATATTCATTCTTGGAATATGTGTGTGAAGATCCCAATGGGGACATCCCTCAGTCACTTCTCAAAGATACGCAAGATAGTTTTGCTGCTGTTTTTTGTATGGGTAAGTGACATTAATTTTTATTTAGCATTAGTTTTCATGTAGTCACTTGAATATTGCTTTAAAGTGGTGCATTATATGACAATAGTTTTTATAGCACCTGTACTGTGGAGTAAATATTTCTATTTAAGATATTTTCATCCAATTATTTTTATAATACATCATATAAATTCTATGTGTTTATTTGTTTTGCATTCTTTTATCCTGAAGGACAAAATCACATAGAAGTTCAATTATACCTTTAAAATCCTTTAGGTATAAGCTTTTGTCAATGTCTTGGGCTAAGACCGCGTTCAGCCACACACAGGTTCCTCTCTGACCAGTTTAGAAAGCAAGGGATTCGTTTTTGCACCTCATGATTTAACAGCAGGGGCAGAGTTTTTATGGCCAGGTGCATGGTTTTCAGGCAAGAGCACACCTACTGTGCTTGGAGACCCTCTTTAAATACCTTTTCTGTTACATCAGCCTATTGTATATTCATAAATCATTATGCATATTCAAGTTTCCCACAAAACTATTTTACATATTACAGAACAGTTTAGCTTGGCGCCTCCTTGGGTCCGCCATTTTAGAGCATGTGCATTTCTTGGTTGAGGTTTTAGTCTGTTATTATTATCACTTCCAGCTTGGACCTTGGTCCATACTTTCTTCAGATGGCAGATGTTTATAGCTGGCGTATTAGTAGCAGGGGTCCTCATCATATGTTTATTGTATGTTATCCTGGCCTAGCAGGCAGTGCCATAACTATTCCAGCTATTCCACTACTATGTCTAAGTCCAGTTAACAGCAAAAAAATAAAAGCTATATAGCAAAGTTACTTTGATCTTATACATATAACATTCATCTTAATATTTACAAAAAAAATTTTATTTATGTGCTATGCAATATGTATTTATAACACTCAGGTTTTATCACAAATTTTTCTCTGCCTGTCCTCCACAAATTACGTCAGGCTTTTCCCCAAAAAAACATTTTCTCTGCTAGAGATCACCTCAGATTTTCTCACAAAAATGCCCGCTGCGTGTCCTCTGCATTACCGCAGCTTTTGTTCCCACGCTGCTCAATTTTGCCCCAAAATGTTGATTCCACTCACTCACATGTCACTCACATGGTGACACCATGGAATCCAGCATTCCTCCACCTTAAAATTCTTTCTGTCCTATCTGAGTTACCTCAGCTTTTCCCCTCACAAGCTGGAACACCGTGCAGTCCTGTGACAGCGCTGCTTCTTCGTCCTCCACATCTCAGCCCAGGAGCTGCACCAAGGTGACTCCCACACCGCTTATGTGACCCTGCCCAAACCTTGCCGAGAGGGGTGGACACAGGGACTTTGTGTTCCCGCTGGCGTGGCCGAGGGGTCAGTGTGGCCATGGGGATCAGTGTGGCCGAGGGGATTGGTGCTGCACCGACACACCTGCCTGGCAGGGATCTGCCCCGTGTCCCTCAGGGTGCATCTGCAACTACCCCAGCGACTCTCACATCCCTCCAGAGCCACACGGTAAACCAGCACCCCCTCAGTGATCCTCATGTCCCCTCAGTGGCACGCAGGGCATCCGCCACCCCCTCAGTTACATGCAGGGTATCAGTAAGCCTCTCGGACACCCTCATGATTCCTCATTGACACAAGGAGTACCCACCTTCCCCTCAAATTTCCCCTCAGCAACAGGATATTTGCCCTGTGTGATTGATTTGCCTGTATAAATGTAAAAATTTACATGCATAAATGTAAAAATACTGTAAACTTTTGATTATTGGAGAGCTATGCTTTTCTGAGTTACCATCTACCTCCCTACTTTGCACAAACTACAATAAGAAATAGAAATACCTCACCTGGATATGTGAATTGGCACTGCCATAAGGTAACTAGCCTGCCTTTGGGAGAAGAATAGGCAGAAAGAAAGAAAACCCAAACTTGAAGTATCTTTCTCCCACTCCTCCCTTCTTCCAGGGCTCAGCTTCACTCTTTAATTCTTTCTCCACTTCCACAGTGGCCCCTGGGAACAAGAGCTGCAGTCAGTCACATGTTTCTCTGCCTTTCCTTCCTCCTCAGACGAAGGACTCACATTCTTCCCCTCCAGCATGACGGTCCTTCCTATGGGAGACAGCCCAGCACAAATTCCAGCCAAGTCCTTCCCTCGGACTACAGTCCAGGATCTGCTCCAGCATGGGTCCCTCACAGGTCCTGCCAGGAGCCTGCTCCAGCACAGGCATCCCACAGAATCACTGCCTTATTTGGGTGCCCACCTGCTCTGGTGTGGGCGTCTCCCATGGGCTGCAGGTGGATCTCTGCTCCAACAAGGACCTTTACATGGCTTGCAGGGGAACAGCCATGTTCTTCACCACAGGCAGGGACATTCTGCTCCAGCACCTCAAGCACCTCCTCCCTCTCCTCCTTCCCTGGCCTAGCAGTGTCTACAGAGCTGTATCTCATATATTTTCACTCCTCTCTCTGGCTACAGTTGCTGAAGTCCACTGGGTTTTCCCCCACTTCCTGACAACATTATCACAGAGATACTATTACCAGTGCTCATGGGCTCGTTCTTGGCTAGTGGCGAGTCCATCTTCAAGACAGTTGGCCTTTCCCCTCTGAAACATAGGGGAAGCTTCTAGAAGTTTCTTGAAGAAGCTACCCCCTCTAAGCCTCCTCTACAAAAGTCTGATCATACAAATCCAACACACAGTGTGTTCATTTTGGGGCTAATAAGGTTAAATCCAGTTTCCAATTCTACAAACTTTTCTCACAAGAGTCATGTTTATCAAATCTGAATGTCCTAAGTAACTGAAAAGACCCACAATTACTTTCTCTGAAGCATGTCTGGATCTGGTGGTTGAGGAAAGGTCTGAAAGGGTTTTTTCCCCATGCACCTCCACTTGCTTCTTCCCCACTGCAACACTGCCAACTCACATTTCCCATACAGTGTGCTTTTGTTAGCCAACACCTTAGCAGTGTCTGACATTTCCAGAGTAAAGGAAAAGATGTGGTACTGTACACACTTCATCCTATTTGTAGCTCTGTCAGACAGTGGAATGGTTCCGCTCTTTCATTCTGCTATATCCAGCCAGCCTTACTACTGAACATCTGGCAACTGGGACACCTAGCTACCTTTTTGTCCTTGATCTCTTTAGCTATATAATTACAGCACTCCTTTTTAGTAATGACCTTGTGAATTTTTTGAACAGTTCTTTTTTTTCTTTCAGAATCATTTTCCCTTCTCCAATACCTACAAATTCCTCTAGATGAGGAATTAATTCTCCATCTTTACTGGCTTTAATTCCTCCTTCAGGAAAATTGAGGAAGAATACCAATAATATAATAAATGACAATGAAGCAATGATGCTTGATTTTAAATAATAATACAACATCTTTCAGTAATTTAAAATGTCCAGTTTATCCAAAGCATATTTTCTTCAATTATGTTACAGGGTGAGGTTTCTGGCATTGCCTGTCTCCAATCCAGTTTATTGTGATCTAAATTCACTCTTCTATATGTTAATGATTCTTAAAGGATTGTCAAGATTCTTACTCTGTAACCTGCTCTTCTCATGCACATCCGCTTTATTTTCCATCACCTCTACCCTTACCACCAATGGCAGTGATTGTGTGGAATGCAGCAGTAGCTGACTCACAGGCAGAATCCTACAATTTGTGAGATTCTCTGTTGGGGACCCTCTAATTTGATGGCAAGTGCATCATGACTGGTGGGCTTTTAAAACGTGTTTTACTAATTGGATCTGAGAAATCTTAGTCTTTCAATTTTCTTTCAAAAGTGTCTGATGCTATTTCTTTATCTATAAGATGAAAAATGTGATCTCCTTTTTCTTAAGTTTTATCACACATTTAAATAGGCTTCCAAACTCCTCCCATTTGAATTTTCAATCTGCCAAAAAATAGAGTATTTACCAAAAGTAAAAATAGTATATTTACCAAAAGTAAAATAAAATATTAGTAAATTTTATGGAATTAATGGGTCATCTGGCTGAAGATTCAAAGCAGCGGTTTATATTTCCAGGAAAAATCTAAACTGTCATGGAAGAAAAAACATCTCTTCTTAATGTCAGGAATTCAATTTTCTGTTATGGATATCTCATTTTTTTAGCAATTTTAATATAAAGTGCAGTTTTAATATAAAGTGAAGTAAGATAAATAAAGTGTCCTGCATTTTCTATTCTAAAGTGTAACAACTTCCTCAGAACCGTCCTTGAACAACAGGAATGAGCTATGCTGCATGTCAAATGGAATAAAAGACTTTGTTCTAATGTTATCCAGAAGAAACCTTGGTCCATATGTTTCCATTTGAACACACTGCAGTTTAACTTTTGCACACAGCAAAAGTTAAAAACATGTATAGCAACCATCCTTCACAGTTCCTATGCAATTGTGAAAAATTGTAAATTGTATATGTATATATTATTAAATTACATATGGGAACTGTATGTCCTCTTGGAAGTAAAGCATCATGATATTTTACTGTCTGGTGTGTATTCGAATACTCATCTTATGCTACTCTATACCATGGAAACAATAGTTTAGGAAAGGTTTCTGTCCTAATGTGACCTTGAACTAAGATCAGAGGAAGATTAGAACCAGCACAGATAATATATGATATATAATGTTTTTTATCAATGTATTGGACATAAAAAACCCAAATATTTAAAAAATTGAATACTTCTGAGGTCAAAAAATGTCCAAATAAATTGAACAAAATGTAGTGGCTTACTTTTCTTAGAAGTTTTCTTTCCAAGTTTCATTCAATATTCTTTTAGATCTCTTCAAACAGTCCCACATCCATTAGCTTTTTTCCCTACCAAGGGTTGATAGATTTCATGATTTATTATTGCAATTGTTTTTTATCACAGACTGCTGTGCAATGACAAGCATCAGTCTAGAGTGCAGTGTGAAGGTTCGTATTTTTACTTTTTTAGAAACTGAGTGGAAAAAAGAAAATTAAGGTTGCTTTATGTCAGCAAAACATATTTATGGTTTCAACTTTATACAGCCATCTGAACCTTAGCTTGATAAATTATTCTGCCTGTGTCTCTTTCTCTACATAAAATAAGATAAAATCTTAAATCTGGTGGGTTTGGCTTTCTAACATCAATCTAGCTATGAACAAAAAAATTATTTTAATTTTAATATTCCTTCCCAAATTTTTAATAGGCCCAAGTCCAGTGTTCATTTAAGCTACAGTATAATTTATTTTTTTCTGCTATTAAGTCTGAAAATATAAATATTGTCTGTCTCTTACAAGAAAGAATCTAGATAATCCAATTTTCTAATATATCCTAGAATTATAATCCATAATTCATTTCTATGGTGACATTTATGATGCTAGTTTTCATCTCACTACATTGCAGCTCATGTTAAAAAAAAAAGAAAGAAAAAATCAAACCAGAGAAATTACCCATTAAGATAAAGTAACAAAGTATTTATTGCCTTAATTCAATTACATACAGAAGTAAGTTAAAAAAACCTAAACACACTTCTTCAATAGGACCTGGAACACTAAACAAACAAATCACAAGTAGGAGTAAATCTAATGCTATTTTAGAATTTATGGCATTTTGGAAGATTTGTTTCTTAGCTCTGCTGGAGCCTCCCTCCATACTTGTCCATGGCCCAAAACCTCATTTCAGCCCAGCCTGAGGCCGTATGTCCCAGGCTGGGGGTGGACAGGGCAGATCCTCTCTTTTCCACCACCTGCCAGATTTGGCCAAAGAGGACCTTCCTTGTCCGCCCTGTGGTAGGTTCTGCCTCAAGAATGCACTGATTATTTCAGGATTATCCTCAAAGGTTAGAGCCACTGCAATCTCATTAAAATTTAACTTGCACATACCAGAAGCATGTAGCATGTGTATTTCTGGCTGGTATACCAAACACAATCACAATGGGGACTTCTGAAAGAAACACAGTTGTAGGAGTTATGTCGTCAATGAGACAAAAAATGGACTGTGGAGATCTCTTTTTTTAAAAAATTGATCTCATGATAGTGCAACTGTTTTATCATGAGGGCTAGTTTAGCAGTGCCAAACCTATCTTGGCAAGAAGATCTTGTAAGATTTCCAGGATAAAATTCCTAAGAGTAGAATCATAGAATAGGTTGGAAAAGATCCTGAAGTTCATCGAGTCCAGCCATTAACCCAGCACTGCCCAGTCCACCACTAAACTGTCCCCAAGTGCCACATCTCCATGTCTTTTAAATACCTCTGGGAATGGTGACTCAACCACTTCCCTGCGCAGCCTGTGCCAATATTTGACAACCCTTTTGGTGAAGAAATTCTTCCTGATATACAAGCTAGACCTCCACTGGTAAATCTGGAGACTGTTTTCTCTTGTCTTAACTATGCCAGGGAGGAGACCAACTTCCACCACTTCACAAACTCCTTCCAAGTAGTTGTAGAGTGTCCTAAGTTTTTCCTTCATCTTGATTTTCTGCAGGCTAAACAACCCCAGCTCCCTTGACCACTCCTCCACTTGTGCTCTGGACCCTTCCCCAGCTGTGTTATCCTTCTCTGGACACACTCCAACACCTCAATGTCTTGCTTGTAGTGAAGGGCCCAGAACTAAACACAGGACTCAAGGTATGTCCTTGAGTACAAAGGGACAATAACTGCCCTGGTCCTGCTTGTCACACTGTTGCTGATATAGACCATGATGTCATTGGTCTTCTTGGACACCTGGGCACACTGATGCCTCATGTTCAGCTTCCTGCCAAACAGATCCTTTCCTGTGACACAGATTTCCAGCCACTTTTGCCCCAGTCTGTAATGCTGCATGTGAATGTAACCTAAGAGCAGGATTCAGCACTTCTTGCTGAACTTCATGCAATCGATCTGTCCAAATTCCTCTGCAGGGCCTTCCAACCATTCAGCGAATCAACACTCCCACCCAATTTGGTGTTTTCTGCAAACTCACCAAGTGTGCACTTGATAACCTTGTGCAGATGGTTGTTAAAGATATTAAATAGAACTGGCCCCAATAAGTGAGCCCTGGGGACCATATACATAACATTAAGTGGTAAAACAAGTAATGTGTAACTCGGGGCAAGTGGATTAGCCAGGAGACTTCTATATAGTGCTTAGTAGATTCAGGCTATTTTTTGTGGTTTGCTCTGAAGCTGTTTAAGGTGTAGCAGGGTGCTGCAGATACTGTTCTATCAAATTAAATAAAGGGAAAAAAAGTAGGATAAAGACACTTGTCATCCTCATTTAGTCTTGCACAAAGCTAGATACAAGTCTTAGAATTTGCTTATATTCTTTCTCTTAGTCTCTTTTTTGTCACAAAGGTGTTTTTAGATGCATGCGTCAGGAATAACAGGGAAGAATTATGCATCAGGATTATTGTGAGATTTCAAATGAATACATAAGTACATGAAGCTTAACTTCTGTATCCAGGGTATTCACAAATTTTTCCATTGGGGAAGTGAGATGGGTAGGCAAAAAATGCTTCTTTCTTCCAGTCTTGAGTCTAATTAACAGATAAAGAAAAAAATTTTAAAATATCACAAGTAGTACTTTCAGTACTTCACCTCACAGTTGGTGAGCCTGTGTGTTAGTGACAAAAGGATTTCCATCTTGAATATTAACATAATTTTTGAAGCTTGCAAGTTTATTCTCTCTACATCCTCCCCAAAACCTTGGTTAAAGGCAAACAAATGAAATGTTGACAAAGGCCAAACTGCTGCTGCACACCAAATGGTTGCTTTCTCTGTTCACCTCATTCTATCCCAGAAAGAGCTCTTTGGATCCACCTCAAAAACTTGTGTTTTAAACAGGTGAAGACAACAATTATTACACAGTTTTCACACTGTATTCCTCAGTGAATGGTGAGATAAGTATAAATAAGAAAATGAATAAGCCCAAACCTTATGAGGAATCAAATAATTCAAAATTGAAATCCTGAACTACTTTCAGAACTGGGAAGCAGTCTCTACATTTAATTAGGGAATTAATAAAAAAAAGAATCTGTACACCTGCATGGTTATTCAAATTCCAGATCCAAATGCCATGGTCAATCCTAGTAGATTATTGCATACAGTGGTTGATCAGCTCTGCAAACTTTATGAGCTAAAATATTGTCTAGGAACAGAGTCATTGCCAGCCCTATCACATGCAAATACCAAGAGCAAAATATCTTTATGGCCTTTTATTTTCAGTTCATAAAACCAAAAGAGTTTTATAACACAAATGAAAATTATTGCACAATTACCTTTCTCCTGGGTAGGTTCCAAAAAAAAACTTAAAACCAAAACAAACATCCAACATAACAGATAAAACAAGAAACATGTTTTTCTATCTCATATTCTATATTGCCTTGCTGCTTGCTTCGTAGCCAAGTAGGACAAGAACAAAAGACTCAGCAAAACCTTTTCTTTCCATGTTATCCATTTTCTAATCCATGTTATCCATTTTTACCATTATCCTTTTTGAACCTCAAAGTTGAGATTTCTCAGCCAACTTTATTTTTCTTGGGACAAAATTTACCTGAAGTCTTCAGCAAACAATGCTAGTAATAAATGCATGGTTCACAGACTTCAGTTTAATCATTTAAAAGTCATAAGCTTTAAAGGCTTATTTTAGCTGTGGTGGTTTCTTTCACCTTGAAAAAGTCAGTGTCCTCAAAATTTAATTTTCTTCATCTCCCAAATAAAAATAATCATAACTAAAAAAGTCCCATTTCATTGATATTGTGTCAGGGAGCAACAAGGGAAAGCTGCTGCTCACAACCTTTCTCTGAGAGCAAATGTGGCAGAGGCAATGCCTGCAGGGCCAGGTGTAGCCACAGAGCACACAGAGCAGCAGGGCACAGCCAGCCCAGGGATTTCCTGGCAGGTCTGGGGTTATGTTGGGAAGTCGAATCCACAAATCGGAAGATACAGGTCTAGGCACACATATGGCTATATCATAACTTACAGAAGTACTAGCATTCAAGACAGGTCCCGAGCAGAGATAGCGAGCCTGTGCCTCCTACAACTCCTTCTCACAAGTGTGATACAAGACCATATATCTCCAACATTTATTTTTTGGACTTTGTTGTCCTTTGAAGTCCATCTTCACCAAAATCTCCACCTTCTTTAATTGTATTCAACAGAAGTAAAAGTTCATGTATATTGAACATTTTCAGTGCCATGAATCACTGCAAATTATCACTGCGTTTTCTAATTATGTTTGGGGGATATGCAGCTTACTTTGGAATCATGTCAATCATTGGATTCTGCACGACACTGGAGAAGTTGCTGGAAAATCTGGAAAGATTGCATTGCATATCTACTACTCATTTTGACCTGACAAATTACATTTAAAATATATACTGAATAATCTGTTAATATATTAAACAACTTGTGTGACCAATTTTCATGGAAAGAATGTCACACTTCACTGTAATAGTTTGCCTCATATTAAAGAATTATGTAGTTATTTTTCTTTGAATTAGACATGCTTACTTATTCTCTGAGGCTTTGTATAACATTTAAAAACAAGAGCAAGATTATTAAACAAACTATTTTGAATCTTCTGGTTTAAAAATATCAAGTAATAACCTTAGGAAAAATAATTAACATAGTCATTAACATAGTCGCGTGAATTCCTGGAAAATATGTGAAACAGGTACCTGGATTTGTCTTAAGTAGTGGTCTTAAAATATACCTTTACTGCTGGGATCAATAGCAACAATACAGTCATTGAAATATTTATGTAGTTATTCTTAGGCAAAGTGTAAACATCCTCCACACAGCTGTCACCAGAAGGTAGAGTGAGCAAGGAATAGGATAGAAAAAGACAGAGGCAATATTTTAACGTGAACCGTGGCACTTTTATGTGTATGAAATATGTAAAATATTATATGGCATATATATAACATGAAATTTTCCATGAATTAAGGAAAATCTTCTGAGGAGATCAACTGAACTTTTAAAAAAAAGGGAAGAGTCACCCCTTTTGTGCATCCTGCCACAAATGTTTGTCTCCAGCACACCAGGGGCTTAGAAATGGCACTAAATACCTGAGATCCATGTGCCAGAGGTCACAGAAGGTGACCGAGGTAAAGTCTTAAAAATAAAGAACTTAATGAAAGAAAGACAACAAAACTTCCTTAGTATTAAATGCTATTCCTGTATACAAGAATATCACTCATCATTTCAGTCAGTTTTTACTTATAAAAATATATACTTCCCTTGAGGTGTTCAATGCTTGTCTGCTCATTTGTCAGAACACAGAGTTAGATGGAGCCAAGATCAGATCCAGCGCAACCACTTAGATATTCAGGTCTTGTTTTCTGTTTTCATTCCTTGGGATGCATTTTTTAATTCCTTAGGCAAGCAAAATATCTTATTAGCTACAGGGAGGGAGTTAACAGAAGTTGTTCTTTATCTTCCTGAATGACAGCAGAGAAGACAGGAGGAAAATTCTTTGTGTGGGCTTGGAATCTGATACAGACAGTATACCCCTACACTGAGTATCCAGCTGAAGAATGACATTAATCATGTCCAGTCTTGTCTAAACTCAGCAAAATCTCTGGAATGTATCTCATGGATGTCGGTAACTAAAACAAGATTTAATACACTGAGAACAAGATGATATACAGAAAGATGTGAGAAAAATATTCTTTTTTGCTTCTTTTTTCTGTTGCAATTGGCCACATGCTTTAAAATAATGTACTAGCATAAACTTTGTTATGTCTGTTGCGGAAAAGCAGAGGAGGATAAAGAATATAATCAATTGGTTTGAAATGCCATATTACGTTGTTCTAAGAATGCCCTTTATGTTGAAATGTTGTCGATTCCAAGCACAAAATACCCTGGAATTTGAATCAGAAGGATGCTCTAGGTATTTTCAGGTTCATTGCCCTGCGATGTGGATAAATTGGTGTCTCCAAAACTAAATCATGAGATGCCTTGAGATATTCCGCACCTATATTTCCACCAGCAACCTAGGAAGTGATAATCCCATTGGACCTTCAGTAGACTTATGTCCCACAGGTCTCATTCAATCATTTTTCTGTTATGTTATATTCAGATGCTGCAGAATTTATTTTCCAAGAGGCAGAGTCTCAGGTACCAGCTAACTGGCTGTTTTCATTTACAGAAATAATTTGATTAGCAATATGTCATCTTCTATTACAATACCCTGTAGATAATTAGAATGTCTATGGGGCAGAGGAGGGAGAGGCATGTATCTTTTATTAATTTCTTCAAATAAATATATTATATGAATTGTGAAAATGGATTAATATATGCATATTTATTGATAGCATATTTTCTATGATTCTCAAGTCTCCTTATTTTTTATTCTGTACCATTCCATGAGTGGTAACTGCATTCCTAAGAAACCATTTCAGGTTCCTTCATGAGAACACCCTTTACTGTATTGTAGTACAATAAATTAACAAACCTTTTCTTTCAGAGTATGTCTTAACATGAATACATGCATACATACACAGCATTTTATTTTTATATTAAGAGCTTGATAAAATCAGCTACTTCTGTTCTGGTTCTGATATACTCTTTTGGAGTTTACAATCTGTACTGACATCCTTATTCAGGGACCCTCATCATACTCTTTCTGTATTTGACTCTCCCAGTCAAATGCTGTGATCGGTAAAGTCTGTTTTCATTCCACTGAAATAAATCATCCAGGTATTTGTTTGCTTCCCTTGAATGCTGGTTTGTATGTTCAAACACTCCTATTAAAGAATGCCAAGGTGAATTACATTAAAACAGTTTAATGTTGGGAAACCAAAACCTAGTTGTGTAGATACTGGTATGAAATGTTTTAGTTATCACAGAGATAGGACATATTTCAGCTATTATACAAATGTTGACTTTTATTTTAGGATATTATCAAACAGCGATGGTATTGTTGCATTACTGAGCATGTAATTATTCAGTACAGAAACTGAAGTTGTTTTTTTATTAGATATTCTTCATTCAGTAGCATGAGTAGATCAAATGTAGACAACTAGTACAGGTGACTAGCTGGTGAAAGGAGTTGTGGTCATGCTGGTTTACTGATTTGGGACCCTTCAGGAGCTGCTACAGATATTGGAATGGGGAAATGAGGTGAAATGAACCTAAAACCGACACACTTGATTTTGCATTTAAGTGCAGTTGATTGGAGTTAAGCTAAGATCACTCGTGCATAAATTTAGGGAGATGTTGAAGCAGTCAGTAGCCTTGTAGTGCACACTGCAGCATAAGACTCTTGCTGTGGGAAAATGTTAACTTTGTATCAGGATAAACAGTGTTAAGTTTGTTCCTAGTGAAATTTCTAGTTACAAAAAGCTGAAGATGTGCTAGATGTTTTTTTCTGTTATGGTTTTATGCCCTGTATCACAAGGAACACAAATTAGATACTGTTATGACAAAAGGTTCAGTACCTTTTTGCATCTGTCCCTGTAGAGGTCATCCATTTCTAACTCAGAATTAATTCTGTTTTGAAATAGATAAAGTACATTTCCTGTCTCAGCATTAAACTCACAGATGCTAAAATCCACAAGAGATTCTCAATATAAAAGTATTGCACATATAGTTTTAAAACCTGGTTCCCAGTATCCAGGACAGTAATGCATACTGGGATTCTGTTTAAGATTCTGACACATAAACTCTCATCTCCTTTCTAGGATGTAGGGGTAAGTTAGATGACACCACAACCTGAGGGCTCCCATAACAGTCTGTGAGGAGACACACAGTTCTCTCAGGGAACCATAGAGAAATGCTGAGTTGGTTGATTAGCTGATGTTTCTTTAGGGTGAGGCAAGTCTTCTTAGCTAATTGGTTGAATAGACTGAGGAAGCAATTTGGTTGCATAAGACAGATGTTTAAGATGACATAATATATTCTTCCTGGTCTTCATCTACTGCATCAGAAAACCACAAGACTTCTTTTAGTCTTGTTTCCTATCTGTCAACTTCATACAGGTATCTCTGGAGGTCTACATTCACAAAAACATTGATCACTATGGAAATTTAGACATTACCTCAGATGCTGACACCTATAACACAGTTAAGTTGCCTAGATATAGGTAATTTACATTATCTAATATATGTTCTGATGTAGTATAATTATTGTCCTTCAGATAGGGCAAAAGACCTAAAAAATGTCTGTACTCTTCTATAGAGTGTGATATGATCCCAGATACAATGCCTTTAAAATTCTGAAGTGACAGTAGATAATTATATCTAGTCAATATAGTTATTCTCAGGTTTAGATGTCTTACATTTTGCTGTATCTACATCTTGTCGCATCTATAGAGCAACTGTATTATCCACTTGTAAAGTCCAATAACTCAGTCATTTCAACACTGACACAAGGTAAGATGGTACAGACTAGAACACTATTGTTTCATGCATTAATCACACAAATATGGATAATATAGTAGGAGGAAGGAGAGAACACACTGCCCACATAGTTGTGATCAAGCATGAAGTATAACTGAAAACATAGCTTTGGATTTTAGAACCCTACCTAGCATAAATATGGCCAACTGAATATATGGACTCTGCAGTTACAGGACAACACGTTCTCCACCCTTTTGTTATATTCTTTGCTTAACAGATGTCAGCTGGCAGAGAGAGTCCTGTATGTTCACAACCAAATGTAATACTACATATTAGAAAATGAGATCTGCCAAGAGTGATGGAATTGCCATCATGACTAGATATGAAAAAATGGGGTTATGAGAAACAGTGTTGAAGTTTGTGTTTTTACTGATTTATGACTCAGAATTCTGAAGTGTAACAGGAAGCACCACGTCATCATAGGTATGTGCATATTTGCAAGTAAGCTAGTATCTACGTGGTTGCATAGTTTGCTAATTTTACTGTGTAAGAGCTCAGCTGGTAAACTCACAATTTCAGCAATACCAAAAACCTCTTCTCAGGAAAAAGAGCTGCAGCCTTCTCAGGAAATTACCTTTGAGTTACAGTACAAATTGATTGCTTGGTTACTTATGTAAAGTCAAACGAGCAATTGACACAGATGCAGTTCTCAACAATTGGTTGAGAAACAGTATATTAGAAGACTAAAGTTAATTCTCTTTTGAATTCAAGCAGGATAATTTGAAGCTTTTGTAGAATACATGTAGATAAACTGTTTGTAAATTATTTTAATATAAAGAAGATTGTTAAAATAAAAATAAGATGTATATGTTGTATAAAAATTATGCTTAATATTCTTGATAAATCCAGTAATGAAGAGCTAGCCTTTATCCCTAGGGTGCAAGTCATTGGCTTACAGAAAAATCAGACTTTGTTCTAAAAAATTTTTAAGAAATTATAGAAAAAAAGTGGGGAAATACAGACAATAGTCATATGCCAAGCCATATGCTTGGAATAGACCTTGGAAGATCTCACCCCTATATACCCATAATATGTGAAAAGTGTAATGGATTTGAAAGATATGGAGTTGATATGTTAAAAAAGTGGAGAGAAAAAGAAGAAAATATGATCTTCAGTGGTGTTCTTATTATTTACTATTGAGGAAAAATTATATTCTCTGGAAAACAGGCTATTCCTAATGTATTTATACAATTCCTATCCCAAGTGTGCTCCCTTCCATATTGAATTATTGATCTATTTAACTTATACTGCCTCTTCATTAAAATACAATATCTGGGTTTTTTTTGTTAACCAGAAATTACTGGCTCTGTTCAGAATTGCAACTCAAGAGCAGCAGACAGTTAATTGTTCTGATTTACATTTACAATCACAAGTTAACTGCTTATATGAGATTAAGTTTTCCTCATTTTTTAAAATTACTGATTGTACTACACTTGTCCAAAAATGCTACAAGGAACAAAGAACTGGACAAGATCTCCTTGCCCAGCCCTTACATGTAGTTATATAATTTTAGTCCCCTGTATCTCTTTGTCAAGACCCACTTAAAAATCAGCTAGTTACCTCAATTAAACTTTTTGGTTGAAAGCCTATTCCATTATTTCATGGTCTGACAACCATTGTTTCTTTTCTAAGAATATTAATTTTCCAGAGATAAAGAGGGAACTACTAGTAAAATGCACTGGGCACTTTGAATGACGAGACAGCAATTCTCATTTGGCTGCTGCTTTTCTTATCAGTTATAGCAACATCCAGCTTGTCTTATCTTAAGTGTTTCTTTTATTGTATCACTTCAAAAGTCCTAGAAATCTCATAGATTTATTTTTATGAATATCTGGAAGCAAAAGCAGATAAATTGAGTATCTGAAGCATTTTCATAAAACCAACTGGGGGGGAGGTTTGTTGCTAGTTTTGATAGTCTCTGATACCATATCTGATCACGGAAATTAACATTTTTGTGTTAAAATATTGGGAAATATTTTAAGCCAAAACTTCCATGTTTTCTGGATAGAAATCTGTGAAGTTTGTTTTCCTGTGCTTAAGAAAACACACAGAAAAATCCTCTGCCCTGTAGAATTTGAATCAGATAAATCTACAGGGCAGGAACAACCTTGAGGATGGACCAAGTATCATACCCTTTAAAATAACTTGCTTGAAGTCGAAGACTGAAAAATCTGGAAATATTTTTTGAAAAAGAAATTATATAAATTCAAGTTCAATTGTGCTAAGCCTGGGCAAATGGAAAACTCATATGATATCAATCTTTTGAGAAGGACTAGTCCTTTACTCTTACATCAATGAAAATGAGAAATGCACTAAGGAGAATGAGAGTATATGCCTCTGCTGTTGGTTTTACCAGAAAGGATGAACCCAGTTTCTTCTGTTCTTTCAGGAGAGTGTTTTTGGCATAAGGCAGCCCAGTGAGACAGGATTACACCAGGGTAGATAATGCTGCAGCTTCTCAGGCCTGTCGTACCCAGATATTGCTGAACCATAACAGGCATTAACATACCATAACATTAGAAGTCTATGAACAACTGCATTTCTCCATTTACTATTTCTTGAAATTTTTTAAATATAAAAAGCCATACACGTTCATTTTTATGCCATAGAGGAGTCAGATTAGGTTTGCTGTGTTACAGGCTTGAGAAATTACAGATATAGAAATGACAAAAATTGTTTTAGCTTATTTTCAGAACAGCTATACCAGAGCTGGTGATGTAAAAAGGGAGTGCCCACTCTAACATACATAAAATACATTATATTCTTCCTTTGTAGTATTATTGTGATCTACTCTTCTTAAACTTATTAAGGCAAGAAAAGATAATATTATGTCAGCACACATGCTGACTGGGAAGGTTCAAAACCAAAATCTGCCTTTTATTTTTCACAATGCTAATATAATATTGTCATCATTGTTTTCTAATAATTTCCCTGTAAATCTGTGTACTGTTGTTTTTCTTTTGTACATTAGGCAAGCATTTTCATTGTACTAATTAAATGGCACTTACTTCTTTCTCCTCAAAGGTTACAATGCACTTATTTTAGCATTTATTCTATTTATATATGTGCTTGGAATTTTTCTGATTAGACCATATATAATCAGACAATGCCAATTTGATCAGCCAAATTTTAAGCACAAACACTATCACTGAGGGATAGGGGAGTTAAGTAAATGCTAATAAACATAATATTATCTATACATTTAAGTTCTCTGCCAAATTATGACTTCTCTAATGCTTTTACTTTAAAATTCACATTCTCATATTTGTTTTTTGAAAAATGCAAAGGATCTTCATTCTAGAATTTAATTCAATATTCAGTCACAACCATAATTTGGTTTTCCTTGTAATTTTTATGTTACTTAGTTGAGATTTTCTCTTGCCTGAAATGTTCACATCTGTGCATCCATATATGTAGCAGTTTTTATGCCTTTTCATGGCAGCTATATTTATGAAATTCTATAAAGTCCAGTTTGCCCACCTCCTACAGTCCTGAGCAGGAATATCACAATTACAAATTTGGAAGAAAATGTATTCCTATGCATCCGTATTTTCTTTTTAGTCCTTTTGTATAGTTCCTAATTTATGTTCCCTTCTTTTTCCACAGAGTTGGAGTTTTTGTTTTTTAAGATACTTCCTTGGTGTGTTGCACTAAATCACTTGCAGTTGACAGACTCTGCAAGGAAGAGTGAAGAAATTATTGATAATTTAATCAAAACTATTATGAAATGTAAATTAATAAAATAGTTAAACTAATGCTAATACCAATATGTCAAATTATACATTTACTACAGCTAATTCACATTAATAAGACAGTTAATCATCCTAGTTTGTTTTATTCTCGNTATACATTTACTACAGCTAATTCAAATTAATAATCCTAGTTTGTTTTATTCTCACTCCTCCAGTGTGTTGATAAAGTCAGATATCAGTATCACAAATCCAAAAAGAGTATGATGGTACTGGTAACTTCAGAATAGTGAAACTTTTTTTATATGCTTGCCAAAAGCATCAGATTACTTGCTTGTTCTTCAGATGTCCTAAATTATATTAGGTAATCATTATTTATTATATGTTGAATATTTCTTGATTGTCTTGCCCTAAAGCTGATTTTATTTTCTGCTGACCATTAGTAACTAGTTTCTAGAGTTGAGGTCTGGGTCTGATTTTTGAAGGCCCCTGTGGCTACCCCTGGCCCAACTCAGCTGTGCTATGATCCTTTTCTAGTGTCATAGATAGCTTGTTCTGATGCACACCATAGCTACAAGTTGGTTTTAGCTATGTTCTGGTTTTGGCTGAAATAGGGTTAACTTTCTCCACAGTAGCTGATGTGAAGCTGTATTTTAGGATTATTGCTGGAAATAGTGTTGATAGCACAGGGATGTTTCAGCTGTTGCTGAGCAGAGCTTACCCAGAGCCAAGGCCTTTGCTGCCACACCCTCCCAGTGAGGAGGCTGCGGTGGCACAAAGGTGATGTGAGGGGACACAGCCAGGACACCTGACCCTAACTGACCACAGGGTTATCCCAGACCATCTGGCATCATGCTCAGCACATAAAGTGGGAGGAGAAGAAGAAGGAAAGGGGGAAGACATTCGGGAGTGAAGGCACTTTTTTTTCCGAAGTCACCCTGACCTATGATAAAGCCCTGCTTTCCTGGGTATGGCTGAACATTGGCCTGCTCATGGGAAATAGTGAACAATCCCCTTGTCTTACTTTCCTGGGTGCATGGCTTTTCCTTTTTCTATTAAATTGTGTTTATCTCAACCACAACTTTTCTCACTTTTACCCTTTTAATTGTCTTCACTGTCCCCCAGAGGACTAAGCTGCTGAACTGCTGGCTGGGGTTAGACTGCAACAATCTATTACTTACATAAATATATCAACAGTATGGAAACAGAAGGCATCACCTCACACCACTAGGCAAAGATGATTTACAACTAAACCAAATATATAATGGCCATCTGGTCATTCTCCAAGTGGGCTAAGGAAGTTCAGAGAAAGCCTGCTAGATCCTGAGACTTTTGCTGTTCATGCAAAGACTGTGTTCTCTTACTTGCATTTGGGATTATGAGGCTACAGATGTTTCTAGAGCTTTGTGAGGATGTTTTCAAGATTAAAGTTCCATTTTTTTTGAGCTGGGATGTCTTAGGGGAATATATTATGGTGTTCAGTTCACTTAGTAATCTTTTGATTATATCAATTTTGTTTTCAGGATAAATAATAATTTTCTCATATATTCCAATTTTTAGAACCTTCATACAAATTTGGCCACAGTCTCTGAAAGTAATGCAGTTCCCTATGAAATTCACATTTAATTTTGTTTCTACTTGGATTTAATAGTAAATCCATTACCGGTTCTAATGCTCTTAAATATTATGCTGATGGCTGCCAATTTTTGACCTAGGGACATATTTACATTGCAGGTAGAGAGATGCCTAGGCTTATTTTGTATCCTATGGCCAAAAGCAAACTCAAGCTGACTCCTTAGTCCATAAAAGCAATGAAAAGGTCTTATGTCTTTCTTGGACATGATTACACCCTTGAAAGGCTTAAAGACCTCTCAGATAGAAGAGGAAATTGAAATAGGCCCAAGAGATGCATGGAATCAGAATAAACCTAGTACACTATGTAGGAAATGTGTTGGGAAAAATAAAGTATAATAAGAGTTTAGAAAACAATTTTGAAATAAGTTTCTGATGGAACCTAAAAGTAAAAATAAATTTCTAAGTTTGTAACGCAGTATATTGCAGTTATACAAAAGATTAAAACCAAAAAAAAGTGAAAAAGTTTTACCAGAAGCCCAGCCTTCTGTGCTGAATTTGCATAGACAGGTTTTGGTCCAGGGAAGCTATGGGACTGGCTTCTGTAAGAAGCTTGCCAGAAGCTTCCCCCATGTCCAACAGAGCCAGTGCCAACCTGCTTCATGCCAGACCCACCAGTAACAGTAGTAGTGCCTCCGGCATAAAAGATTTAAGAAGGGGAAAAGTTGCTTCACAACAGAAGCTGCAACTCAGAGAGGTGTGAGGATATGTGAAAGGAACAACTGGGCAGACACTCAGGTCAGTGAAGTAGGAGAGGGAGGAGCTACTCCATGCACTGGAGCAGTTTCCCTGCAGTCCATGGATGTCCACATTGGAAAAGAGATCCATCTGCAGCTCCTGAAGAACTCCATGCCAAGCAGGTGAATGACTGAAGGAGGCTGTGACCCCACTGGAAGTCTGTGCTAGAGCTGACTCCTTGCAGGATCTGTGGCCCCATAGAGAGAGGAGCCCAGGCTCCATCCATTGCAGTGGCTTTGGATTTTAATAGATTTCTTTACTCCCATAAGGTTCAGACCCTGGGGAATTGTGCTTTTGATGAGGCTGCCACTATGCTGGGGTCACCCTTGTGGCTTGTTCCCATGGGTGGAACAACCCTGTCCTTGCAGCTGCATAACATTTGGTATCTGTATCAACCTGAAAACTGTGAAAATGGATTAAATAGAACTGGGAGTCATCCATCATCGACTAATGTTTTTAAGGAGCAAGCCTTCTCAGAAGTAGAATTTAGGATTTATTATATCACTCTAGACACTGATTCCCATGTGTGCCTACAGTGATAATTTTTATGTTCTCTTTGCCCACACATCAGTGACTGGATGAGTACGCAGGTTGGCCATATTAAGGGATTTTAGAGATGTTTTTGTTTTGCTTGGAGTGAATTTTTTCATAGATGACTAGACTGAGGAACTTTTATATCCTTGAAGCCTGCTTATCTTTTTCTGCCAAAATTGGCTCCAAAAATTAATCTAGTTTTGCAATCCCATTTATTTCTTATGATCACAGGAGGATGCACAGCTGTAAGTGAGAAGAGTGTTGCTGCCAGAAGTGTCTCTTGCAGAGAAGGTAGTCCCAAGTGTTCAGTCTAAATTCATCTGTTATTGTGAACAGATTCATTTTATTTGTTAAGTTCTCAGCTTGTTTAAACAAGACATTTCTGTGAAAAGGGAACATGAACACGATAACTTCATCATCTTTTTAAAGAGATGTTCCTTATGCCTAAGGGCTGGAAGCAAAAGTACGAGATGTAAATTAAAAAAAGAAAATAGAGAAGCTCTCCTATATTTATATTATAATGAAAATACTTAAGTGTACTTAAGTGTATGAGGTTTTCTTTGTCTGTTACTGTCACTAACACATGTTTCTAAAGATAGAAATTTCTAAAGATCAGATTAGTCAAAACAGAGAGAGTTGTGGGTGCCTTTAACCTTAATGCATTAATTTGACAGCATTTAGCATGCCTGTCAATTGCACCTATTCAACAAAATTAAGAATACAGTGTTGAAGAGGGAAAAAAAAAGTAGTTTAAAGAGCAACTTCACAATTTAAGCTATAGGAAGCTTTGGCTTAGCTGAACAGTTTATATTTATATATGTTTATGAAGTGATTAAGGGGGAAATTATTTGGATATTACTTTTTTAACCTTTTTTGATAGGTTCTTTTTATTTTTCACAAATATTATAAGGGTTAACTTCCTAAAGAACCATCATAGTCACCTACCTGAATTAAAGGACTAATTTCCAGTACTGACCAGTGTTTTCATGTATAAATATCACCAAAAAACAAACTAAAAACTCTTTTCTTGCAAAAATCTGCAAATATCTGTGTTTGTGTTAAAATTTAAGGTAAAAAATCTTATATGTACAGTCGCTAATGGCTCAACATCTGTGAACATCTTAGTTTCTCTCATTTCAGGGAGAAATGCAGAAAGTTTACTTTCCACAAGGCTGCTTTGTCAATGTCCTGGGTTGATGCTGAATTGTATCCCCATTCATCTGGACAGTCTTCCAACATATGCACTTTGCTATGCTCGAACAATGCTGTTTCATTTCTAGGAGATACAAAACCCACTTATGTCCATAGGCTTCAAAAGTAGACTTTCCGTTCTGAAGTTGGGACTGTTGCAGATTGCCCCAAACAATGAAGGTTGTGTTTAAATTAAGACTTTACCTTTGATTGGTAAATTTCTTTAAAATTAGTTTTATATATGTCTGGTGCTGTGATTTTTTTTTCTCATTTTGGCCATGCCATTACTCAAATCAAAAGAAATTAAGGAAAAATCAGATAATTTTTCATTATTTTGAGGGAGGGTTTTGTGGAAGTATCCTTATTACAAGTGGGAGTGAGAAAAATTTGCAAGACTAAAAAAGACAGCATCCAACATTTTAAAAACTCTTTTCTAAACATGCCTCTGTTTATATCTGATTTCTGAGAAAAATAAGGGCTTCTTGTTTTCTGTTTTCTTTTTTGTTGTATGCAAAAAAAGTAACACAGTCCTGAAACTAATAGCAAATTATTTTTCTACTCATACCTGAAAGACATGCTGATATTGTGAATATAACATTATTAAGTTTCATTATGAAATTACCACAATTAAAGTCAGCTATGAAACACTAGTTCAAGAGTAACTGTCTCATTATAAAATAATATCATTAGTCCTTGTCATGTAGAAAAATGTAAGTAATGTAAATTTAATTTACATATCCCTGTATATTTATTTTCTTTCTTTAATTTGCAATCACCACAAGTAATTTTTCAAAAAAGTGACCTTAATAAGTAATTAACATTTTTCCTAAACTCAACCTAACAATTGTTAGTTTATTATTATTATTGTTCCTGTAAATAAAGAAAAACTCAGTTCTAAAAAAAAAAAGATGCCCAAAAAGCAGAAAACCTAAAGATAATAGTAAAAATTCATTATTTCATTTAGAAGAGTTGAGATAATAATATAAACATTACAATTTACATGTGGAAATATAGCCACAGAGTTCACACCAACTGTGAATCTCCTTATATGATTCCTGTTGACCAACAGTTACTATCATGCAGTCTTTTCTTCTAATCGGGCAGAAAACTCAGAGTCTGGTATTAATTATTTGTATTTAACTTATGGGCCAATTTATCTTCTTTCTTCTCTATGAATTATTCACAACCATATTTCTCAAATATAGTAATTATTCAAAGACTATTTTCTGTAGTGATGAATAACATGTTCACAAAGTAAGGATTGTGAATGTATCTTAAATATAAAATTGCAATTCAGTTCTAATTTCTGCAGGTACATCCACAGGACAAAATAATCCTCTTGCACCAGTGAGCAGGAGACAAAACAACTGAAGCAATTGGGACATACTAGGAATTCTCTGAAACACAAATAATTTCCAGGGCCTGGGAAGCCCAGAATTGAAAGTATAAATATTTAAGTTGTTCAATTAACTATTCATTTTATTTGAATAATCTGTCATTGCTATAGAAAATTATTCTCATTGGCACATCTTCCTTCCAACAGCCCATTTGCTAGAAAATTCACAAGAAGGCGAACATAAAGCCTTCAGTACATGTGAAAGGATTCATTTAACAGTGAATATTCACAGGAAATTATTTGCCCAGCTGGCAGGAATAACTATGGTAGCTAGAATAATTACTGGATATCTGAACTACATAGTTTGAGCCAAGACTCAAAAGCTTTTCTCTGGAAAAATGAATCATAGGGATATGGATATTTTAAATGAGCTTTTGATATTTCTTCAGTTGTAGTTCCATATGACATGTGTCTCCATTGCTAAACTAAATGAAAAATCCACTCTCTGGATCTGATTCTGCTCTGAGATACGTGAAATAATCAGTGTAGTAGAGTGTAATCACAAGTAGCCCGTAATGTTGACATCTCTACCAGGTACTGTATTTCTGTGACAACTGATTTCTTGCTAATAAGCTCAGAGCTTTGCAACCAAATGCAATGTCATAAATTTATGCTGCAATATTTTTTTTTTAACTTGTGATGTGATACATAGTGACAGTAATTTTTTAGTAAGAAATTATATTTAACAACTTGCTTCATCATAATCATAGTCAGCATAAGTCAGGTGTTATTTTGGACCTTCCAAAGTGTGGCAAAAATTTTCTTTTGTAGTTGTTTTTTTCCTCACAAAATCTAGGATTTTTCCTTTCATCTTTCATGCTATAGAATTGGAATTTAACATTATAAGGTTATTTTATCATCTTATAATATTCTCCCAAATTGCAGAACTATTCTAAGGTTGTTGTAACTTTTTCAGGCAGAATTAAATAATAAGACATAATTATTAAATATTAACATGTACTCTGCAACAACCTTAGACTAGTTCTTTATGCAATTAATTGTAGTGTTAGCAACAAAAGTTTTCAAATGGGCTGACTCAAATTACTTTAATGGAAAAGTAATATGCAACTGTTTCCATGTATTAGAATAAGACTTTAGAATCATATTATTCCATCCAGAACACTAAATTAAGATATATAAGATTCACTTTTGTCTCATGCTCCTGTCTTTCAAAATGTCATTCTATAATATAGTCAATAAATGTTTTACCATTTTACAGAAACTGTCTATCCACATGAAAAATAGTTCTTTTACTATTACTATTAAATATAGCAGCTAATATTACTGATAGTTCATGCTTAAAAAGCAACAACAACTAAAAATTAAATGGATTAATATTCTCCCACAATTCCTGCTGGCTTAGTACAACAGATATCACTAAATTACAGATAAGTAAAGAGTTAGCCACAGAATTTCCCATTGCCTTGGCACTTTGCCTACCACTTCCAGAGTACTCCTGTTCTCTAAGTTTTTAAATCAGGACTTGATATCTTCTAGATAATAGTACTTAAACTGATGAGATTCCAAAGACAAAAATCTGGTATTAGGGCATATGGCCTGCATTATTCAAAAAAACATAGTCCAGAAAATAAAACCAGTTGTATTTAGTTATAAACTAGGACAGCAAAATACTTAATTCTGAACCTGAAATGTATTAATCTGAAATTCTTTGAAGATTCTGAAGTATTCTGTTTTGAATCCACCAAAAGTGTTTTACATAATCAGAGTAGGCAATCTTTTAGATGAAATAGATTGTGTTTAAATGTCCTATCAAATAGTAGCCTGAATAAACCTGGTGGCTGTTTACTTTTTAACTTCTTGCTCAAGAAATGAGCCATGCCTTTGACTCATCTTTCATAGGATCAGCAATGTCTTTGCCTTACACTGTCTCCCACCAACTGGCCTGCAGTATCGAATCCATGATGATGAAGGGTCTGAGCTCGATCTAAGCAATACATCTCTTCCTATGGCTGCTGCAGAGTAAGAAAGAAAAAGTAAGGTGCATGTTTTGTTTAAGCAAAACACACATGTAAACAATGTTATTTCAAATCTCAAGTTCAAATTTCAGATATTAGCAGACAGGAGTTTGAAGCTCAAGGATAAGTTCACCACTAATGGGAAAATATCCCTCACATAGGGAGATTAACAATATTTGTTCTGTCACTTCCTTGGAAAAACATGTGTTGATGTAGATACAGGATAAGTATTTTTTCTCAAATACATTATGTATGCAATGATGTCTCACTCCAAAAGGTTTTCATTCTATGGAAATTTTAGTGGATTCAATAGAAAAATTATTTCCAAGAAACACAGATATGATGTAGGAGAGCATTGGATAAAAATAGAGAAGGAGCTGAGTCCACAAAGTGTATATTAAGATATCATTTATCAATTCCCTTGTTTTTCATTTTACACTGTATTTGCAATGCTACAACAATATTGCTGTTCCTGGTTGTGGCCATGTACCCACATTCTTAATGTTATATTAACATTTGTTTGCATTTTCAGGCAGATATTTGGGGTGATTAATTTTGAGTGTCAAAAATGAGACTGCTTTCTTCCAGATACTATTCTGATAAGATTAACTGTGTCATTATCCACAGGTATGAGGTATTTCAATTCTAGCCCATTGCTCTATCTTGATAATTAAGTTGTCACTCCTTTAAGCAATTTATTACAATATAGTATGCAATTGTTTTATTATACATGAAAGCCTGTAACAGGCAGGGTCCCATCAGTGGTTTGCAACTTGATTATGTGCATGACTGACAAAAAGAAAATAAAGTGCATGTCACGAAGAAAAAGAATGGAAAGAAAAAGTTAGAAAACAATGATGTATAGCATTTCTAGGGGCTTTTAAAATGTTTTCTCAGAACTATTATATCTCCAGCTAATATAATTTACAGAGATTTGTTAATTCATATCCAAGCAGGTGGATAATTCTACATAGTAATTCTACATAGTAATTGTGAAATTAATAAGTTAATATGCATTGAGTAAATAAACAATTAATAATAGCATATTTAAAGACATATATATTTGTAGTGAGCAAGACCACCTTATTTCAGCTAATAAGAGACAAAAAGGAAGGAAAGGGTTTTCATGACAAAAACCTTTGTCCAAACCTCCTGAATTCAAGAATTTAATGTTATCTTTTTTAGCAAAAATGTGGGCAAAGAAAAGTTTGAGTCCAATCACTTGTCCAAGTACAGATCCTGTTACATTTCAAATGCTTTGTCATCTTCCCCAACTTCTTTTCTCAGTGGTATATTAGCAAAATCATGACATTTTCTAACCGTCTTTATGGAAGATCATTTTATAGCTGCCTCTTTGACAGGTTTTTTTCTTCAGAGCAGATGCATGTTCTCGCTGCAATGGTGAAAATGTTAGCCATCTCAATAGTAACCTTTTTACCTTCTAAAGTTATGTTCAAGTGTATTTTTGGTTGGGTGGCCAGGTTAGTCAGTTGGCGACTGGAAATGATTTTTTATTCCAAGAAATTTTAAAGAATTTTTTATTAGGAATTCAAAGAAAATCAGTTTAATGGATTGCATCAGCTTCTATCAAAGAGGCATATTTGTGTGTTTTGGGATTTTACCTCTGTTTTCTGGCATTATCACCCGCATAATGGGTCACATTCATTTATACCACTGCAGGGGCTGGTCTCTATCCTACATAATGGTCTCTAGCACATGGACAGTTTTCAGTAAGAGTGAATATCAAGGATGAAGCATTTGAAGTGTACACTTCTTCAGTGATCTAAGTCTCCACTACATCTACTAGAAACAGCTAAATATGTTCAGAATAAATATTTGCTACAAAAAATGCAAATACATGTACATATCCCACTGTGTATATGTATGATATAAAGACAGAAAAAATCCACCTAGAACTGTGTCCTTTGGATGACCTCCAGAGTCTTGAAAAGCTTTTAAATCTCCAAGTAGCCATATAAAACTGATCTAAGTAGCAAATGCATTAGAAAAAGATATGAATGCATTAAAAAAGAGTGCAGTTTGAAAAGACAGTATGAAAAGAGTCCAGGAATTAAAAGATGTTAAAACGACCATGACATTAAACAAAGCAAAAAATCTAGTTCCACATACACATTAGAACTAAGAAGAAGACAGCTTAGTCCTATTATTTATTTGAGAGAAAAGTAAACATAATAGATGTTGCAGGGAAAGCTGAAGTAGTCCATGGTGTCTCACTTCACTCCTCCCAAAAAGGAAAAAAAAAGAAAAAAAGATTAATTATGACCAGACTCTAAGGAAAATTAATTTTAACACAGAGACAGACACAGGCAGAATGTGTAAAAAAAATAGCTTTAAAAGTGTGCATAGATCAGATGCATTCAAATCCACAGGCTCAGATAAAATTCTCCCCAAGGTACTTAAGGAACTAGCTAATACAATCTTGTAATCATTAGTCATTCTCTTAGACAAACTACTGAGCATGAGAAAAGTCCCAGGGTATTGAAGAAGGCCAAACACAGTATTTATTCTTAAATGGAAGGTGAAAGAAGAACCAGAAAGTTACAGATATCAGTCTGATTTCAGTAAATAGAAAGGTCTCATTTTCTTTTAACAGCAAACATTTTGTAAACTCTTAGGACATAATAAAATCTGAAAAAAATAGTCAGTATCCTTATGTCAATAATGATATAATTTCCTTCTTTGTGAGAATGGATGCTTTAGTGGACAATGGGAAGTACTTCATGATTTATTGCATTTCTTACAAATAGGTTATGTAAGATATTCTCATAAGAAAATGAGGAAAATACATCTCAAATTAAAAGAAGCTGTTTTTCTGAGGAGAAAAAAAAAAACAAACCAAGACTTTTTCTCAATTCTTTATCTAAAAGCAGATTAATCCAAAGGGGCTCATATATGGAGCTGTTTCAGTGTGATTTTATACCATACTTAGCACACTAACTTAAACAAGAGAATATGTGAATCTCAAAAGATGAGAAAAAAAATATCCTTGGGTTGAGGACCAGCCTTCAGGACAATCTTTGTAAATTGGAGCTATAGTAAAAATCAGCAGGAGGCAATTTAGTGAAGAAAACTGCAAAGTACCATTCCCAGGAATAAAGAAATCTGTCATCAAAGGACCATAGAGAAAAACTGGCTGTAGGCTGTCATATGGACACAAAAGTTCTCTTGGATAAGCTAATTGAACTCAAGGCTATCGTACAATTTCAGAATGATTCTCCAAGAAGTTTTCTGTGTAAAGCTCAAGAAATTATTGCCCTAAGTAATGGGAAAGCTCCATCTGAAATAATATGTCCAGTTTTGGAAGCGATACTGATACAGACAGACCAGACACAGTATAAAGCAGAAAAAAGTATTTAGAAGATATAATCTGTTTTGTACAGATTCCTAAATACTACAATAGGAGACTGTAAGAGGGCTTGATAAATGCCTTTTGGATTTTAACAGGTTACAATCAAATATTTTGCAAGTCTGATAAGGCAAGGACAAAAAAATATCTCTTTGATTAGCAGGAAAAAGATATTTTTGGATGTCACAAAGAGAAACATTCTAATACTGTGACTGAAATTGTCCATTCAAGGGAAATTTTGGAAATTTACTCTCTTGGAGATTTTTAGCAGATGTTTAAGGGATATAAGAATGTAAGACTAGCTGAAACAGATTACACCACAGTGAATGGGACAATATTTCATGCAGTCCTGGAGGTGTGAGGGTAAGTTAGTTTGTGGCAGTGGATATAAGTGCCTCCACTAGAACACACACTGAACCTCCAGAAATTTTTGACTGGGAGAACAATAAACCAGGACCATTTTACTTGTGGTTAGGAGTCTTGGTTTTTTTCTCTGAATTTTTCTTGTGAACCCATTTAACATTTTTATTGTTTAGCCAGGGCAAACACTTTTCACAGCCTTATGTGAACCCTGTCCTAATGATCGCTTTAAGCCATCTGCCTGGCCTCTGTTCAATGTCCACAGATTCTTCTCCTGAAAGAGGAAATTAAGTACATTTCCCTATTTGCTGTTCTGATGCCACTCTCAGGCCTCTCTAACATCTTCCCTCAGTCATATATTTAGGTGGAAAATGAAAAGTCTTTTTGGATAAACGTTTGCTAGGAATAGCCCAAGTTATGGTGAAACTGCTCATGGGCAGAGGATTAGAGTGGATGGATGAGCTGCTTTGAAACCCTTTTAAGCATTGTGAAACAGAGTCACGACCTGTATGATTCTTCCTATTGTTGAAATTTCAGGCATGTTTTCTTTAGTGCAGTCTCTTAACTAGAATATGAATAACCTGTTTACCAGAATATGGTTAAGAAAACTAAGTTGTTACAGAGAAGCAAAATGGTGTAAATGGCACACAAAAGCCTATATTTTAAACAAAACCTTAAAATAAAACTGAAAATTAGATTTTTTGGACAAACATCTAGTTTTCTGTTCTACAGAAAATACCATTTTTGAAATATGAATTTATAATAAGTTGGCAAAGAATAATTTCAAAAAGTATTTTCGACAGAAATTAGATCTGTTCAAGTTTTTCCATCAATATTTTGTTTAAACAATTATCATAAAAATCATGGGATTTCAATTTAACTTCTGTTTCATAAAAAGAGGGTTGTTATCAAATTTTTAAAAAGTCCTTTATATTGCCACCAAAAGCTGAATGGAAGCAAAGGATCAATTTTACACATAAAAAATAAATTCAGTTTGGATTTCCTGTATATGGGTTTGCAATAGCAATTGTTATTTATCTGAGGTTGCATATTCTTAACTGCTTATCAAGATATATGACACTGGACCCTCTTTTTTTCCTCATGTTTTTTAATACTAAACTACAGATTTTATAGACAATACATATAATGAATTTTAACGCACGCCATTAAAGTGTTTATTGAATTATATTAATTAATTTGCACAGACTTTTGACAAGAGTATAATGAATGTAAATTTTTTTTTTGTCTTAGAAAGTGTAGAAAAAATGAAAACATTAAAGTATTTGGCTAAGCAACAAAAATCCTCTCTTTTTAGCTTATATAAGAAAGAATTGGTCTTAGCCTGCATAACATAGATTTGACAATAACATAGACCTACTGGTCTTAAAAATACTCAATGCATAACAGGTTCTCCTCTTGAAGAAAATAATGCTAATAATCATTAAGCCCCAGAGAGTCATTCCCATGCTCTCTGGATCTTTTTGTTCCAGAAAACACAATGTCATCTTGCTAGAGGCCTTTGGTTGGCAGACATGGAGTGAGGCACAGAAGCAAAACTTGTTAGTGCTGTGTAATCAAAGCTGGGCTGTGGTGCTCTTCATATAAGCTTTGAAGCCTTATGAGTATCTGTGGGTAAAGTGGTACTTAGAATGATAAAGATAATGTGTTTTAGTTATCACAGAGCACATCGGGGAGGTTAAGGCAGCATTGCAGATCAGGTTGTTCATGTTTCCACACAAAACCAGAATAACAGAAATATTCTCCTATAAACAGATTTTTAAAAAGGTACTAACAGAAAAAAAACGCTTAATTTCTGTAAAAAATAATCTTTAAATAATCTTTTAAAATTTTACAGGTCCTTTCCTAGTAAAACATCACAATTTCTCTCATTAAGTCTTCCACAGGTGTGGAGTCTTGTTGTAATGATGCTGATGTGTCATTAATTTGTTACATTTACTGCATGGTTTACTGTGCAGATATGAGACATCACCAGGCTTACACACCGGGCTTAAACTTTGCTGCTGAGAGTATGAATTTGTTTTTACTAGGGCTATTCTTTTATATTTGCCCTTTAGTTGTAACTTGACAGCTTTTTAATAAACACACTATTAAAAAAAATTACTTAAGAAGTATTCAGGGCTAAGCACTTCATACTCATAAGATTTTTAGTAACACCTATTTGCCAGCATCAAATGATAATAAAAGGTAATTTACATGGATCTGCTATAAGATTTTTAAAACCCTGTTAGGAAAATATGTGTAGTAATTTTAATTACTTTTATTGCTTCCATTATTTAAATTAAATATATAGATGGTTTTTTTTAATTGGAAAGCTATATTCCTGCAAACTGGGAATCTAATTTTAAACATGTTTTCTGTCTCACTAATTTTCTTTTAAAAAATTCAGTTGATTTACCATTTATATTTTCATTTAAGAAATTCTGTTCTCATTTATTTTGTTTGAAATCTCAGCTTTGAAACAATGTAAATGAAATCAGAATGTGACCCAGTGAAAATGGTTTGCCATCAAAGGATTCACACTTCAAGCTGTGTTATGTAGCTTTCCAAAAGTGACATCTGGCCTCTTGGCAGGTTCCTCAGGCAGCTGTGCTGGTGGCTTAGAAATTGCTGATAGGCCTTCCATATGCAGTACCTGCAGTTTGGCTGCTTCAGGCTTGCTCCAATTCATTGCCCTACTGAATAAAATTTGCTTTGAATTATCTTCTATTTGAAATTATTGGCATACAATTCTTTTTTTTTTTTTTTTTTTTTTTTTAATTCAATCTGAGATGTGGTCAGAAAGGAGAGTTCCAACTTCTGCTGCATTGGCTTAGCTGGAGAAAACAGCTCTGTGATCTAAGAATATCACTGTGCTGCCAGCTGCTATCAAACAGATCCCCAGGGGCTGAACAGGTCTGTGCAACTCACCTGTGCCCTTGATTAGGCATTCTGGGTGAATGTATGGCCTGTACAGCTCTGGAGTAGCCTGAAATCTGTTAATTTAATTTCCTAGGATAGAATTTGGTGTACATACTCATTATTTCATGAAAGTTTGAAAGTGGTGAGATGTCAATAAAGCTGACAGTATTTATAAACATGGGTTGCATTCAGGGAATATTTGTCTGTTTGGTATGTTAATAAGACAAAAAATGGGACAGAAGTTCCAAAGACTGACAGAAGAGACCACAGAGAGAGCTTTGTGTTCTTTAGCAGGATGCTTTAATCAATTTGTTTTTCTTCTTTGTCTGCACATCTGTACAGAGAAACATCCTTTTATGGCTGTATTGCTTTAGCACCTGGAGACCCATACTTCTAACAAGGTATCAATAGTGCTAAACTCTGTGCTCTTGCTGAAATTACTAATAACAGCAGTGCCTGACAGCACTTTGCTATATTTTAAGATTCTCTCCCTCTCCTACTCCACCTTAAATAGTAGATACCATGTCCAGATTAGCACAGCAGAGATGAAAGGAGCAATGCACAACTGCTTTGCAAATGTTCTCAGTGTCAATGGTATAAACTCTGAAATAATTTCTCTTATCATTAAATTCTTGAAAGACTTTGATCATTATTACATATCCATCAGCAAATGTATTAAACTACATTATTAGTAGTATTATTAGTATTATACAGTATTAAATGTACTAAACTACAGAGAACATTTCTTAAAAATTATTTTAAAGTCAGCATGTACTCAAATACACATTTTTAATGAATATCCCTAAAGCTGAGTAACTAAATACATTGGCCAGGAAACAGCAAAATTTAGGTCATATATAGATTATAAACTCCCTCACTGTGAATTAGGATGACAATACAGGCCATTACAAGTAAAGAGTGCAACATAATGCTTTCTGTGCATCTTGTGTCATGGGTGGGGTGTGATGGGTTGGCCCTGGCTGGTAGGTAGCTAAGCCCCTGCTTTGTCACTTGCTCACTCTCCCCTCGTGGGATGGGGGGACAATTGGAAGGACAACAGCAAGAAAACTCATGAGTTGAGAAACAGACAGTTTCATATATAAAGGAGAAAAAAAGAAAACCAAGAGATTGAAAGGCAATCACTCAACACCTCCCACCAACAGACAGATGACCATCCAGTCTCAGAGCAACAGCACAGCACAAATTTACAATGGGCAAATCATGCCTGACCAGTCTGATTGCCTTGACAGGGTTTGAGGATTGACAAAAGGAGAGAATATTTGACAATTTCGATTTTAGCAAGGCTTTTGACACAATATGCCTGTATTCTTGCATTCAAGTTGGAGTATTACAGTATAGGTAGATAGAAAAGTAGATGGAATATGAAAAGTGGGTGAGTGCTTGAGCTCAGAAGTCACTGATTAGTGAAGTCTAATCTACCCAGAGGCAGGGTACTGCAAGAGTCTGTCCGGAACCTGTCCTGTTTGATGTCTTTGTCAATGATCTGGGGGAGAGAAGAGTGTGCACACTCGTTGGGTCTAGAGATGGCAACCAACTGCAGAGTGCAATTAATGTGCTTGAGGCCAGGGGAGAGTGTTCAGAGCTGTAGGGATTATCCAAGAGATCCATTTTAAAATCAACAAATTCAAACTCCTGCACCAAATATGGACTGATCACCCATGACCGTACAGAAGGGGGATGGACTGAATAACTGCAGCAGCTCTTGTGAAAAGAACCTGGGTATCCTTTTGAGCAACAAACTGAAGTCAAGCTAGCAGTGAGCCCCAGCAGCAGAGAGGCTGTACAAAGGGGAGTATGGCTACTAGTGTGGGGGAGATGATGATACTTTGACTTAGAACTTGTTGAAATGCATCTAGAGTTCTATGTCCAGTTTTCTATCCTCCAGGGCATGAAAAGCATTGATTACTTGGAGTGAGTTCAGCAGAGGGCCTCCAATGCAGAAGGGCCTGCAGCACCTGCATGTTGAAGTGAGGTTGAGGGAGCTGGGCTTGGAAAAGGGGTGACTTTGGGAGGGGTGACCTGGCAACTGTCTTTCTAGAACCTCTGGGGGGTTAGCAAGAATCATATAATTCTTGCCAACATCCCCATAAGAAGACAGGGGATTGGTGCATGGCAGGAAGATGAGGGGCAAGGGACATATTTTGAAACAAAAGAGGTTCTGACTGGGTGTTTCTGCATGAGGATGGTTACGTGATGGCATAGGCTGCCTAAACACTTAATGCAGTCTTTGTTCTTGGAGATTGCCAAGACCTGATTGAATAAAACTTTGACAGATATGGTAACTAACCCAGTTTTGAGCTGCAAGTCAGACTTTTGAGACCATTTCCAGCCCAAATTATCCAGTGAAATTGCTAATCTATAGAGACTATAACAACTCACGGAGCCATTTGAAGTTGCTGTGTAGAAAAGTAAAATGACTAGCAAGAGCTCTGTGGATTGGAAAAAAGATACCTCTTCTTTTAATCTCTTACTTACCAAACCTGTGTTTTTCTCTTTAAAACCCTTTGCCCTACCCTTTTTATATGTTATATTAAAATTTACAGTTAGAGATTGAATATGCTTTTGACAGTTTTAGGGTGATAATTTCAAGAAATCACAGGTAGATCCACCTAAAGAAAATTACTTTCACCAAGTCTACTACATTAACAGAGGTATAATGAGTTATATTATTTTTCACTCCTTTAAGTTCAGGACTGTCAACTACAGGTAGCTTGAGATCTCCTTTCTTCTCCTGAAACTGTGGGGGGAGTAATTACCAATACAGTGTTCCATTAGAGAACAGCTATGAGATTGTCTATGAAATAAGCAATAAATAGAAGGGAGAACCTGCTGTTTTCCTGAAGCTGAGTGAATGGCAGAAGTTTTCTTGAAATGTCACCACTCCAATACACATACCAGTTATGATACTAGTCTTGCCAGGATTATAACTGTACATCAGAGAGTGGGTTATTTTCATTCATGTGCTCAAGCAAGCTATTTGTCTTACCTTTCATTTTCTGTGTGTTCTGAGTGTTTAAATAAAATTTTTCTGCATGCCAGGTTTATACATTTCCTTTTAATTGATAATGCAGCTATTTTCCAGCACAATACAGGAGATGGAGAGAAGCTTCATACACATATCTGTGGTACTACATAACCTGATTGCTAGTGATTACAGGGAAACTGGACCTAATTAATCTGACAGCTCCTGGCAGCATTATGCTCTGTGTTCTTGCTCATCTCAATGATATATATGCTGCTTCCATGCCTAAAATATGGTCTTTTTTCCTTAATTCATAGGCAACCGATAGAAGAGAATTTTCTGCTATATAAGGTATATATGGGGCCTAGCTGAGATAAGAGTTCAATTTTCCCATAGCAGCTCTCACAGTGCTGTGTTTTGCACTTGTAGCTGGAAATGTGCTGTGTTCAACATCTCCATACACACCCATAGGCTGGTGGTGGGTAAGATCTTGGTACAAGGACATAGCAAAGACAGCTGATCCAAACTGACCAAAGGGTTATTCTTTACCATATGCCTGCTCACCCATAAAAGCTCAAAGTAAGGAGGAGAAAAGGAGGCACTTGTTATTACAATGTTTATCTGTCAGAGGAACCACTATGCATTCTGAAGTCCCATATATCCATTTAAATAATTATATAAGCTAAATATATTCATTTAAAATATATGTAAATGAATGCACATTGTGGATAAACTTTCATATGACCACTTTTCCTGTATGCTATATGCTCTGATATTATGTAGCAGTTATTCAGCACATGAATATGTTATGTCTTTATCTAGTGATTTGGAAAATAGTGAGATAATATATTATTTTGAATTATTTATTAGCAATAATGATTATGAAAAGAATTCTAATATAAATATGTATGCTCATTATTAATACATAGCATATGTAAGAGATTTTCCCCCTGTATTTAATGGACTCTTGTCCTGTACAAGATAATAGGTTTAGATTTTGCTGGAGTTCCTTTACATAACCTCAGTCATGTAACTGGGCATCTAGACTAAGTAATCAAAAAGTCTCCATCTGCTGTAACTGGAGGAAAGTGGCAGAAAATAGATTGTAATTTAATTTAATTATTTATCAATTTTTATAATGCTTAAGAGGTATATCAAATAACAATCCACAAATGTGCTTTATATATCCTGTAACTTACACATAATGTGTATAGGTAGCTGCATGGACATGCAACTTATGGATATGCAGCTACAAAGACAGGAAGAGAAAGTGTGACCTCTGGGAGGTCATGCTAACTCCATCTCTGCAGAGAAGATGGTTTGCCTCCTCAAGAAGACCATTTCCCTGGCTCTCATCTCATTGACTATAGAGAAAGCCTGTACAAGGCTAAATATTAGGCTAGAATAGCTTCTACAACGCAAGCATCATCATCAGATTTCTGCTTCTTCACAGGAAACATCCGCCTTCTAGGAGTCTTGCCTTAAAAGAGCTGAACTTCATATTTCCTATATAAATGACAATTTGCTCTGCCCTTAACCTGGCACCTGTGTAGAGGCACAATTGACTCTGTCAGTGTGAAGCATAATATACAGTGGACCTACAGAACTGTTCTTGTGGGAACCCAGAGCTTGTCTTTGACTGCTCTGGGGGATCAGAGACCTGTGCAGAGGGCCCAGAGGACTCAGAAGCCCT
>VYXF01006766.1:420443-454904 GCA_013397295.1 Polioptila caerulea | reverse complement strand
TGTTCTAGATAAGCTATAATAAACAATAATAAAAGTATCTGAAGACCAAAGATTCTACGTCTTTTTTCTCCTTAGGCAAAGAAATAGACTTTTAACACCTTAAGGACTTTTCTAGCAAAAGCAACAAATCCCCACAATTGGTGTCCCTGGGTGGGCTTGACCTCCAACACCAAAAGCCCAAGAAAAACCCAAGAGAAGACTTTGCCACAAAATTCCAGCCCAAAAGACAGAAGACATTCCAACGCAAATAATGTGACCTCTGCAAACCAAACCTGGACAAGAGAGACCCCGAAAAAGCGCCTCAGATTTCCTCCACCTGTGAGCTGCTGGACAGGGAGCAGGAAAAATTCCAAGAAAGACCCCGCAGACAGCACAGCTTTTAGTGAGATTGGTCAAAAATAAAAACATAGGTGAGACATTCTCTAAAGAACAAATTAATATTTTATCAGCTCTACAGAGCGTAATGTCAGATTATTCACAAGAAATTTCTGAAAGAGAACTCAGAAAACTTTTGTTATGGATAAATGACAATTATCCCCAATCCGAGGGACAATTATTATTTGATCCAGATTTTTGGCAAGAAATTAATAGACACATATATCACCTAGCAACAAAAAAAAGATAAAAAAGCTATAGAATTACTTTCCCCTGCGAGAATCATGCTAGAAGCAATCTCGAAAAACATGAAGAAAGCTGGTCAAACCTTTATCAGAGGGGAAAGAGAAAAATTTGGCCCCTCAAAGACACAGATCACTCCTATAAGGAGGGGGAAGATATTTAAATCCTCCAACACACCTATCTCAGTCCCCCAAAAAATGAAAGTAATGATTTTTCCCAGTGAAATAGAAGATTATGATTTTGCATTTTTTGAAGCTTGTTCACCTAAATCGAAAAAACCTATTATGAGTAACACAGCAGATGAAACGCTAAAATTTCCGGGACAGGGGAGGAAGAAGAAAACGGACATGTTCTGTCTTTATATGATAAATTTTTAGCTTGTGAGAAACATCTCAGAAGCTGACATGGCAGATGATAATAAACGTAAGTATTCACTCTGAATCTGAAGTCTCATTGTTTTTAAACTAATCAAGCAATGGCATTTTGAGGAACTGGTGAAGAAGCTGGTTCCTTGCTGAGGATCAACAGTCTGCCAACAGAATTACATTGATTTAAACTTTCAGATGATCCTTCTAGATGTTAATAATCATCTATAATCCAGGAAGAGTTTTGAAAAAACAAAAAACACCTATCTCTTTAGCACAGAAGATTTTTGGCAAAATTAGTTTTCAGTGAAATATTATCAACTATTTCCATGAAGTTTTCAAATAAGTATTCATGAAGAGCTCTCAAAGTTTTTACATGCTGCATAGTGCTTTTTATTTTGCTATTTTGTTCCACAGCTAACTTACAGACATCTTACCACCACAATCTGACTACTAAATAATCTTTTTCTTCCCTCCACAACTTCTCAGAAGCAAATATCTAATATCACAAAATCATGAACTTATACAATATGCTGAGTTTGAAGACATCCACAAGGATCATCGAGTACAACTCCTAGCCCTGCACAAGACAGCCCTAAGAATTACACTACATGCTTGAGAGTGCTGTCCAAATGCTCCCTGAACTCTTTCAGAGTGGTGCTGTGACCACTTCCCTAGGGAGCCCATTCCCATGCTCAACTACCCTCTGGGTGAAAAACCTTTTTCCTTATACCCAAGCTAACCCTCCCTTGACACAGCTTCAGGCCATTCCTTTGGGTCCTGTCGCTGGTCATCAGAGATAAAAGATCAGTGTCAGCCCCTCCTCTTCCCCTCATTAGGAAATTGTAACTGCAATGAGGTCTCTCCTCAGTCTCCTCCAGGCTGAACAGACCAAGTGCCCTCAGCAACTCGTCCGACAACTTTCCCTCAAGGCCCTTCACTATCTTAAGTTGCCCTCCTTTGGACACTCTCTCATAGCTCTGTATCCTTCCTATTTTGTGATGCCCAGCACCCGAGGTGAGGCTGCCCCAGCTCAGAGCAGAGCAGGACAATCCCCTCCCTTGCCTGGCTGGCCATGCTGTGCCTGATGCACCCCAGGACAGGGCTGGCCCTCCTGGCTGCCAGGGCAATGCTGGCTCACATTTAACTGGCCATCAAGCAGGAGACACCCAGGTCCCCTTCTTCAGCTTCCCTAGTTAATATCAAATTAATGCAACTGGTAAATACTGACAACAGCTTTGAGGCCATTTTTTATCAACCATGACACATATTAATCATAGCTATAACACCATCAGTAATACAGTAAAATACATACTGTACAAATTATGTACAGTAATACATAAACATTTCCTGTGGAACAGTGCTATCATTAAATTAATATTTTGAGGACAAAAATGACAAATAATAATCTTATATTGGCCTTTATAGACCAGACCAAAGACATAACTATGTAAATACTGAAGACAAAAAATAATTGAATACTACTACAGGCCAACAACACTCCCCATAGATACCAATCCTCATAAATTTTTGCTTTCTTGTGAGGTTGTTTCAAGTCATAAATAGAAGTTCAGCTCTTACTTAAAAAAATGAGAATAAAGAACATTTTACAGAATCCTAAGGAAGCTACTCTGTACTGCTGAGGCAACTCTGCAAAAGAATTTCCAGTTCAAGACATTAAATGGGAATATGGGAGGAGAAAGAGAGGGATCTGAGCTTTAAGTCAGTTGTGCTATGCTCTTAACCTTGCATAGTGCCTCTCATTCAACTTACAGAGAAATATTTCAGACCAGAGCCAGTGTCCTTTTCTTTCCTAGAAAACATTATCAGGTCTCCTGCTTGTCAATCTTAGGTGTTTGGGTTTTTTTTTCTGAACAAGAGCTGCACTTCCATTCCTGTATTAGGCAATCATAGGCACAATATAGTCAGTCTTTACAAAGAAGCTCAATGATATTCCATTTCTTCACATTTCTCCCATCTGGGATGTCTGGAATAGTAATGAGTCTATCAACTTTCTCTGTCTATACTTACCTTAAAAGAGCTGTTCATTTCCCTTCAGTGTGCTTGTACAACTCTTGCCAATGCAATAGAGAAGTTATATTCTACCTACAGAGTTATGCAATACCTAAATCCTACTGCAGCCTAATGGGAATTGGCCAGATAAATGCTTTACAGTATTCAATGCATACCATCCACGTATACTATCTGCCACTGCTGTTTGTCCTCAATATCTTCTAATTTGCCTCAATTAGATTTACATTTCCTCTCACTGTAATTTTACATCAAATTCACACTTTTCCCTTTTAAGGAAATGTAAAAATTTGAGCTATCTGAACTAACACAGTCAAACTCTGTGATACTTTTCTGATAAAAACCACTATCTTGCATCTTCCAGTGTAAATCAGTATAACTCTGCAAAGTGAAAGAGAGCTAAAGGGATTGAGACATTCTGAAAACCTGGCCAGCAACTGACGTCTTCAGACTTTTCTCTGAGAACAAACAATATTAAATACTGATATTCTTCTGGCCACGAAGAATCTCAGCACAATTTCAATTAAAATATATTTATCCTAAAATGTCAAATGATTGTGTCTGGATATATTAAAATTTCAGATTTTAATATAATTCTCATGGCAAAAGAAACATTACAGCAAAACTATATATTCTTTTGAAATTTTTGTGTTTATACATCTTTTACATTTCAGAAACAATTAGAAGCACTTTGTAAAAATATTGTGTACTTATCTCAGTATAGACTTACATGGATTATTGTCAATTCCTGCAAGCTATACATTTGAAATATTTTTTTTTAATTACTTGCAATTTCTCTTCTCCTTAGAAAAAGAATGCTATGTTCTTTACTTATGGTTATTATTAAAGTTCTTATTCACAGTAATACAGTGAACTTAAAATCCTTAAAAAAGCAAAATATGTAAATTATCACTTGTTTCACAGATCGGAAAAGAAGCACAAAGATATTTCATTCCTTCTTACATAAAATAAATGTGAATGAATCAATCTGACCTGGGAATGTATGGGCTGGTTTTGTTGCACAGCTGAATCTAAATCAAGATGTGATTGAAGAAGCAATAGAAACAAATACTAGCAAGCTTATCCTTTGTGTATCAGATAGCATACAATTAGTAAAGGATTCATGTGAACAAAATGGGAAAAATAAGATTGGGAATGACTAGTAGGAATGTGAAATAAAAACAAAACAAAACAAAATCAAACAAAGGATTACAAAGAAACCCAAAATCTGACTTAATTATTATCAGAAAGTGCTGGACCGATGCTGATGCCAGCAGGCCAACAAGTTCGTGACACCAGAGTGCTCAGTCCATCTGTCCAGAATGCCAGCATTCCACCACCCCGTCTTCTTGACTGCAGAATTGAGTTCATTCCATTTGATATAGTCAGAACTACAGGGCAGTTTTCCCCCATTTAGGCTTCAGTGATCAGCAGATTCAGGGCAGTCCAGCAGATTGTCCAAAGAGCACCAGCCACATGGTTTTGATACGACCCTGCTTTCCACCTCTCCTTTCTTTTCACCATTGGTTCCTGGGTTTGATATTTCTGTTCCCAGTAATGGTGTTCCCCAAGATGACATCACTGATATTGTTATCTAGATTGAGTTGGATTTGCAGGACTTAGTTTTTCAAAAAAATGTAGCATTTCCTTCCAATCATCCATGAAGTTCAGCTACTTATCGTATAACCTCTTCTAAATCACTCCAGCAGTTTTTCACACCCTTTTCAATTATCCTAATCTCAGGCCTTGTCCTTCTTACAACTGTGACAGTTGCTAGGAGAACATAAAATATCTTTCAAATACACCTTGAGGATACTTAAAATCAACTCTGGCACTGCAACCCTGGCACTGTTCCATTTCAACAAGTTATGATGTCTCTTCCATACATAATGTTATCCTAGAAGAAACAGACATAACAGAGGACAACAGTCATCAAGCCTGGATGGGGAAGTAATTTCAATAATGCTCAAATGGAGTCTGATATTATATCACAAGTCATACCCAGAGCTGAAGAGACATTGATTCTTCAGATAAGGCCTTGCCTTTTCTAGGACTACCTTAACTGAGAAAATTAGATCATATGATCCAGAAATTGTAAACTTTTTATTCTTGGAGTGTATGGATGTGGCAAGCCTGTTTTTCTAAATGTCTCCTATTTTTATTCCTAGCGCACCTATTACCTGAAGTAAATTTCAGTCAGGTTGCACATGCACACATAGTGACTTTAATTTCTGTAGTAGTTGAGTGGTGCTTTTCAGCCCAATTTCACAAAAAGAAAAATACTGCAAATTTCAAGCTCAATAGAAAGGAGATAATAAAAATGTAATGACACATTATATCAAAAAGGATATTTCTTATTTCTTTGAATGGATGAATGGATATAGGCTCAAGGAGACAGTGATACCATGAAAAAGATTAATTTCTGTAACTTCTAATAACTTCTGAGAAATTAATATTCTTAAATATAGAAACATGAACATCAAAGAAGAATCTTTCATGCTTTCAAGTGTGAGGGAGCAAAAAAAGAAAAAGAAAAAAGAAGTAAAAAGAGACATTTGAGCGTTAGGAGAAAAAAAAATAAAAATCAAATCATTACAGTGGAAGTACCCACCTCCATATTTGATATTTAAGTGCTTTCAGGTAGGTCTAGTACAAAATTCTATTTGTAATGAGGATGTAAGCGACATTAATTGGGAGATTTACTTTGCAATAATTATAAAGCTATTGAACAAAAACCTGTTAGCTGAGCTCTGTTTGAAACATTGTTAGGGCAGCCACTTTTAGCTTTAATACAGGAGTCACTAATACCAGTCCAAACAAATATTTTCAAAATAGTCTAGTCATTGAAAAACTTCAATCTCTATTCTAGCAAGAACTTGAATACAGAATTTACTATACATATAATGAAAAAAAGATAATGTTACATTTGTGGACATGTGAAGTCTTGGTTGACAACCAAGAAAAGGCAGTAATTGATCTCCACTGGGCACTTACTGCAGACAGTCCATAGATATATATAGCAGAAAGGAATTATGTTGCAAAGAATTATGGTGAATTATTATCTCTTAAATGATTTTAAGATCACTTATTTTTGTTACCCAGTGTCTGTTCCAGTTGCTACAAACAGGAGACAGGACCAGAAGATGTGCAGTTTGCATATCTCTCTCAGGAACAGAAAATGTGATCTACCCTTAAAATCTTACCCTAACAGCTGCATCACCAGAAATCCTTCCTCTCTGAAAGGATCTTCCTGTTCTTCCCCCATGTCACACTTCTTCCCTTCTCTTTCCTTCTCACTGCCCCAAGGGGAGGTGTAGGTGACCCTGAGTCCCAGGATGGCAAATGGGGTTCTTGAAATGGAGAAGATGAGAGGCAGGAGACCCAAGAGAGTGTCCAGAAACCTCTGTCTTTCCCCTGATCTTCAAATGCCCTGACTATGAGCCAGGAGAGAAAACCCTCTATGGATTTCATCCTGCTGTCTGGGAAAGTAAGTTCAAATCTCATGTTCTAAGAAGGTGCAATAATCATGACTTATTACTCAGAAAGGAGTAAAAGCAAAACTTTCTTCCATTCCTGACAGAGGAATGCTCTGCACCAGCTATCACCTCTAAGGTGATTGACTCCTTGCTGTTTTTCTTCATAGACAGGATTTCTAATAGATGGTTCAGGCAGGTCAGTCCCAGAGAGGCATGCTAGTGTTCTCTCTCATTCTCAAAACACACTGAAGATGTGTCTTTTCTGGATTGTGCTTCAGAGGCACCTGTCTCTCTGCATTTGCTGCAGTCAGATATTTAAAAAATATTTTTATTTTTTCAACCTTTAAGATGATTTTCTGCAAACATGTTTATTACCATTTTTATTATACTAGTTTAATGGTTACTTTTCCAGAATACCTTGGCTCTTATGTTTTCTTTGTTTGAACACAATTTCCATTTGTTGAAGGATATCATTTTGCCTCTCTTCACCTTTTTTTGCTGAGACATTTAATCATCTTGACTGTTTATTTTTCCCTTTTGGTGACTTTTTCTTTGATGATTTCTGTTTGCTAATATTACTGTTATTTTAAACGGTCTCCAGCACTTATATTGGAAAGTTGGAAATTCAACTTACCCTTTCAGTTTTCAGTACCATCCTCATTTTTGTGTCATTTTTTATTTTCTACAGTTCAAAGATACAGTAAAGGTTGTTCTTTCCTATAAGGATTTTGAGTTTGAATACCCCTGCGTTAGGACTAATACAATGATTGTACACTTTTGGTTCTCTGAAATAATCAGTGTGGAAATATACTGTATTGGAGAAATGTATGTAAATTGTTCAAAGCCATTTAAAATAAATAAGTTAAGCAACAAGCCTTTTCATATTATTTTAGACTTTATTGTATTGGAGAAATGTATGCAAATTGTTCAAAGCTATTTAAAATAAATAAGTTAAGCAACAAGCCTTTTCATATTATTTTAGACTTTATTGTTCCATTCTTCCTATTTAGAAACAGGCATTATCCTGCACTGCCTTGACTACAGTATGTCCTTTTCTGGAAGTCACAGTTTTCTCTGTGATCAATAGTTAACAAGTGTCAACTTCTAAGGAAATTACCAAGCTAAGTTCTTTGAATAGTCTTCTGAAGGTGATAAGCCTGTTTTGTTGACTGTGTAAGGACACTAGAGAGAATATGTTCTTATTTTAGTCACTATGGTTGATTATGTAGGCTTATGTGGCATGAGTGCAGGGTTAAGAAGAGAGATTTTAGATAGATAAGAAGCAAATACAGATAGCGACTCCATCTGTCCAAAGTATTTTGTTAATTTTAGCCATTTTAAAGTATTATTTTGAACTTGTAACCTACTCAAAATACAAAAAAAAAAGCTATAATCACATGTAAATTAGATTTCTCTACCAGTTGTTAATACTTTTACAGTCAGATGGTCAGTGTTTAGATGATACACAAGAAATTTATCTCATTACATTTATCATTACTATCCTTTGTTGCATTCAACAGATATTCAGTTTAAATAACGGTCAAAATATGGCAAAAATAACATCTTCAGAATCAATTATGTCTACAGCTTTAACAGCTTGGTAAAACAGTTTGCTCAGATGAAACAGTTTTATATTAAAAAATATTGAACTAATCAGGCATAAAATATTATAAAAATGTAGCGGTTGCATTTCAATGCAGAATGAACAATGAAGAACCTTTGCACCTGAGGGAAGTTGCTGAAGGAAGTACAGATGGTTGCACAAGCAATAGAAGACTGCTATCTTTGCTAAAACTATTTTGAACTTTTGCAGGTTGTTTGTGTTTTTTTCCTGGTCAATCCAGATTGGGATAGCAGTGCACATACAAGGTCAGCACTGGTGTTCTCAGAAATTAACTCCTGGCAAGCCCATGGCGGGAATCACACACGGAGGAGCCACCAGGAGAGCCCCAGGCACAGCCCTGGGTCAGGCTCTCAGCAGTTACCCCCAGTGCATGGGGAGTGAGTGCCCAGAGCCAGCAAGAGATGGGAGCTTCCTTGCTAGCAAACGTGCAATGCACACTCATGGTCCTGGAGTCACACAGGAGCACAGAAATCAAACACCAGTTCTTTCTCTTCACAGTCAGGTGGATCACTAGCATTGAATGTATCCATTAAATCAACTGCAAGGCCTTTTGCTGCACTGTTGTGAAGTATAAACACTAATGAATTTATTGTTAATTTTTCAAATAGAGATATATGCATAAGTTAGGATTAAGGTATTTGTCTCAATATTTAATGTTGGTTTCTCTGCCTTTTAACATTTTCACTTTCTTTCATTCTCAGAGTAAGAGGAGATCTCCAAAAAAAAAAATTTACTTAGTTCTCAGTAGTTCACATTTCATGCATCCAGACTAGCCTCTCTATAATAGAGTAATCATAGTGGAAATGTCAACAGAGAGACTGTTTAAACATTTCAAGAGGAAGGACACATTTCAAGTTGGAGGACAGGTACAAAGATGTGAAATTGCAAAAAGATTTATAAAGGTTCAGCAAAAAAAAATTCAGCATGGTTATGAATGGGATAAACATGCAATTGGTTTTACTGGTTTAAAAAAAAAAACAAAACAAAACAAACCACCAACTTAAAAACATTCAAATGAGAAAAATAAAAATTTATGTGCAAACTAGTGCAAATGAATTACTAAAGCATCTCAAAATTTCTTAGAGAAGTGATTAAAAGCAAAAGGCTATACAATAAACTTTTAAATTAGAATGCACTTGTGTAGCAAAATTATTAAGAGATAGAATGAGATCTTAAAGAAAAGTTATCTCTATGTCCTCTATTTCTTCCTTTCCCACCTGAAGTGTTTGTAAACTTAGTTGTATACAGAAAAATCGGACTGAGTGGACTTTTAGCCAGGCCCATAATGGCAGGTTTTGAATCTTAGAGCTGTATTATATCAATATACGGAAAAGGTCTTAATACAGCCTTGGAAACCTGCTCCAGAAAAGAAGCTGTGTCTCTATTCCTTATTGGAATCAAGAAAATGAAAGAAAGCAGATAAAAGCCTCAGTATAGACCGTCACAATGATCCTAAACTTAGTTTTAAAAAAAATTGAAAATATGCTAATTAGAGTGAGAAATGGACAAATTGGAAGGCAGTGCATCCCAACACAAGTCTGAGCACCCAGCAAAACACAGCATCCTAATTCAGAGCAGTAGCTCTGGCCATGTAACATCTTAACAACTGAGAGAACAGCGAATTGCATTTATAGCACAGCAGAGGCAACAGAAAGATTTTTGGGATTCCTGTCTGAGGAATAAGCCTATATCATCACATTGTTATTAAGTCAATCTCTGAGTCAAAAAGTGCATTTGTTTAAGGAATCTGTTTGCATGCATCATCATAAAAACAATGTCTCTGTTCCCATAATATGCTCCTTTGGACTCAGTACTTGAATGGCTCAGAGGGTTTTGAAAATTGAATTGTATGAATATTTCATACAAATTCCCCATGGTACAATAATTTTCCCTGATCGCTACCAGATCACCAAAGCAAATGCCCTGTTTCTACTGGTGTGCAGAGCAGGTAAAATGTGCTTTTGACATATTTTAAGAAATACTTGTGTAATGTTTCTTTCAGGACACCTCTTAATTATTTTTACACATAAAATTCTTTTAAATAATCTAATTAAACATAATGTTTTGCATATTGAGACCTTTTTCTTCAAGAAACTTTATGCCTATTGGAATGGTTTAGATATTCAATTCATTAAGTTCCCCACACATGTTATGGTTATCAATTCATGCTTTTATGGAAGATGTGCATATAGTACAGTTTGGACACCATGTACCTTAAATTGATCAAGAATGCTGAAATTAGTTCCTTACATAATAATGATGAAAATATGATCTTCTCTCCTTTTAAGTCCACTTTTTATTGCAACAGTTAGCAGATTGCTCAACATTGCTCCTTTAATCAAAAGTACAGTTTTGAGTTTAATTTAGGCCTTCCATGCTCAAATATGTGCATACATGCATGCTTGCATGTTCACTGAAGCTATTGGTTAGCTTTTTTCCTGCCAAACAGTGGTGATGTAGAACATCTTGGTAAAACAGCATCCTCTTGATATACCATAACACCCACTGTTAAATGCCACATTTCTGTTTTGTTTCTTGATTAGTTCTGGAAACATTTAATGGCAACACAATTTATTCTTAAAATAATGTAACACATTATTTCTAATATAATTTGTGTCACATTAACACTAACAAACACAAAATTGTCGAGGTTTAATTACGTCACATGAAGATATCAGTATCCAGTTGATGTTCAGAAATGTTTTTCTTGTTGTGCTTTCAAAAGCTTAGATATTGGAAAGGTGTAGTGGAAGTTCAGAAATTCAAATACAAATTAGGTGCTTCCTAGTAATGTTTTTCATCTTCTTTTTGTGACATTGATTGGGGTTGTACAACATTTGTAAGAACAGCTCTTGTGCTTGTGACTTAGGTATCAAATACCTAATAATATCTGCTTTGATCAGATCCTATGTCTGCAACACAGTTAGTGCAGCCAAAGGAAACCATAAATTGACTTAGGGAATGCAGTTTTAGGGACGACAAAAAAGAACCTTCCAGCACCAGCCCTTACTCATCTCTGGCTTTTCTGTCTGAGACAACTGAATGCTGTATGCCAGCTACTTTTTTCATCAATATTTTCTTCATGAAGGTTTCTGTCCACCAGAGAAAAAAAAAGTGTCTGAGATTTAAAAAAATCTGTGCTCTAACAATTCAAATGTGCTAGCATGCTTCTCTGACTTTTAAATACTAATGAATTCAAGCTCACACCCAAGTAATAGAATATGAATGCGCAAAAATTTATTTCTGTGTTTTCACTGGTTTTTTTTTCATGTTATACAAGAAATCTTGGGAAAAGTGGGAAGACAAATGGAGTTAATATATATATTTGCAAATTCATGTATATGTACATTTTATTGTGTAAACAATTTGCTTGTGAAAATCAAAGTAACTTCTACTTGACGTAACATTCATTTAAAGGGCACTCTATCTTTTAACCTTAAAAATATTCTTTCATGTTATTAAGACACTTGAATCTTAAAAAGCAAACAGAAAATAAAGCAATTCTCATGTTCATGCATCAGATAGTTTAATCTCCTGGTTTAAGTTCTAAAATATAAAGGAAGTACAAAATAAAACTTCTGGTCATGTCAGTGTGTTTGACAGGGAGTGAAATGCGTGGAAAATAAAGATGTAAGTTGAAACAAGATATAAAACAAATCCTTTTAATTAGGAAGTTGAAGAAATGGAAGTTGAATTGTATGCAAAATAGCTAAACACCTGAAACAGGAATCAAGATCTCCATTCTAGCCAACACCTGATTTCATTGGGCTGATAACATTATGTGGAGGCTGAAAATAGTGCAGCTGCAATAGAACTGTCCCTGAATTCTTGTCACAAAAGAATTGCCTGATAAGGCTGGAGCGGGGAGATAAATGCACAAAGCTAAATAAGACATGGTGATAAGACTGAAGAGCAATAAGGAGACCTTAATAGTTAAAGCCTGAGGGACAGTACAGAGCTTATTTGGAAGACTAATTATCTGAAAAGAACGACTGAGTATGCAGATGCCCCAAAGCAGCAGTAACAAAGAATAAAACTAGGGAAGGTAGTGACTCATTGACCAGCTTTGTATCTGAGGGTTCTCTGCAAAAGCAAGTTTCAAGAGAGTAAATTAGTTTAATGTGTATGAAATAGTGCTGGACCCTGTTTCATCCCTCTTCTTGCAACTACTTTCCTGAACCACATTTAAGTGTCCGGCAAAGACTTTTTTCGTTGCAGTCACTGCGCAGTACTGAGCCATTTCTTGTGCATTGCTGAGCAGCAGTTGGTATCACCACAAAGCTCTCCGTGGCAGAAGCAAGCAGCTGGGTGTTAATAGCTGCATATCAGCCGCTGATCTGTAATGAGAAGTTCCCTAGAGCACCCACTTCCCAGCACTGTAAATGTAGCAATTTGCATGTTGCTCAATTAATATGTCATCCCTTATTTATGTTTGCAGTATTTACATATTTTACATCCATGATTGATGATGTATATACAACAGCACAATAAACACATTAGAAATACCAGATGGGTTGGTGGATATTAGATTACTGTTGCTGTCATCCCCATCACAGATCAACCAGATACAGTCTGATCAAACAAGAAATCCACTTCCACTTAATTAGCATAACTTCACTGTACTATAGTTTATTGGGTGGTACTGTCCCCAGCACAATATATTAAGATTAAATGCTATGATGAAACTGTAAGTGCAGGCTTCATCTACTCTTGGAATACTTCCTAGGAAATTCAGCCAGACAACACCAGTAATTTTTCTCTATCCACAGAGTCTGTGTCTGAATTAAAACCCTTTAAACTCATTATCTGTTTCAGAGTTTGCTTCCTTCAAAAAAAAACCCCATCAAAACAATCCAAAAAACCCACCAAACCAAACACTAAATAGGCAAACTCCAGTTTCATCTAGAACACTTGAAGATGTGAAAGCTATTCCCTGGCCCATTAGTAGGAACATTTGAGAAATTAATTAGTGTAGTGTCTTTGTGGGGAAGATAATGACTCAAGCTTTGCACAAATGTGCTAGGTAGCATATTAAAATTTTTGAGGGGTCTTACAAAGAAGCCAGCAATTTCAGTACCTGTGCTTGCTATTGTGAAATAACTGTCTTCTGCTAGTTTTCTGCTGGATGGTGAACCAGATCAAAGGAGAGCATGGTATTCACATGGCAGGCTATGTATAACCGACTTATTAAAATTACATCATGTTCTAGCACCAAGGTAAGTCAAAATTTCTGTTCTAATTCCTGGTAAGTGTTCTAAAAATTGGTCAGAATAGACAGTCATTTGTCAAGATATGTCATAATTTTTCCCTATGCATTATTTCCCTGGTGGGTTTTTTTGTTTGTTTTTGTTGTTGTCGTTTGGGGATTTTTGCTTTTTTTTTTTTTTAATTCTCTGGCTAGTGTTATAAGCTAGGCATAGATATTTCTTTCAGAGAGATTTATGTGGTTTCTTTAATGCTTTAATCTTTCCTTCCATGATTTTCCCTCTATTGAATCGCCCTGTTAGAAAACTGTCAACTCATCTCATTCATTTCATTCTCAAATTTCCTATGATGTACTATGATTTTATATACATTTAATAAATTGGATGCATGGGAGTGAGATATCTCCTCAGAAGAGATTGAAGAGAGCTTTTATAGCAAGCAGATTATTTCTGTCTCTGTGGCAACAAATAAATTCTTCTCATTTTCTAATAATACATCTAGGTAATGTATCTGCTTCATACTGAATGATGCAGTAAATTTTTCTCAAAAACTCATGGTAACTTTCCAGTTTTACCTCTTTCCCCTTTTAACATAAATATTGATGAATCAACTAGTGTGAACCACAGACCTACCTCGAGCTAAAACTGTCAAGCCAAATAAGGCCATTCAATTCCGTATTCCTGCATTAAAAAGTAAAATCAGTTCTGGCTTTTCTGATTCATTGTGTACTAATAGTACATTTAACTCTGTGTGTACATTTGCGTAAATTTATTGTTTAGATGTATTTCAAAACAGTCTACCTCTTCATCAGACACCTCTGTATGACCTATATTTTTTCTTTTGGCAGCTGTTGAGAAGGTGAGAATTTGATCCTTTGAATACTGAACATGTGCCAAGATAGCAATTTAATGCTGGTTGCAGTGGGCTCTATCAGAGCATCAGCTGTATGCTGCTCAACTGATTAAGCAGGAGTTGCACCCATCTCATTAAGAACTAATAGTGAGAACAATGTGTGGAGAAAGATATTACTATTATATTCAGAGTGGTGTGAAACCCAGTGAAATGTACAGGGAACCATCAACAGAGGATAAGAGTTGTCTCTTTAACATTCTGCTATAGAATATATCCTTCTTGCTATATTTCTAGAGTACTGAAAGTGTTGAGGCCCTAATAAAAAAGAAGGGGGTTAGGTTTCTTAGGGAAGATGTAGTGCTAATACATCTTTAATATTTATATCAACAAAGCAAGAGAGCTCTACTGTAAACTGCTCCTGGTAACTTTTCCCACTGTGTGTACAACTGTCCCTGACTCAAAGAGATGGGTATATAACTACTGTGTGCTAAACCTGCTACAAGTGAGCATTAAGAAATAAAAATCAGCTGCTACAAAGAAAGGTACATTCCTGCAGCAGTTATAAAAGAAAGGGATACTTAGACTTACAGAGTAAAAGTACTTCTTCAGCAATTCAGAGTAATATGCCTTGTCTTTGCTGAGTACACAAACCTCCTAAAGCTGCTTACTGAAGTGATATGACACTGCTTAGTAGTGCTGTAAGGCAACCCACAGGGGAATTAACAGTTCCATGTACACACTACATTGATGGCCCTTGTCTAATCCAGGGTACATGTTTATTCCCCTAACTGGATGACAAAATGCCAAAATTAGATGTAGTGAGATCTGGGTTTTCTTCCTGGGAAATCCAAATACCTGAGGGCTTGAGAAAAATGCGAATGAGAGCTAGAAACTTATCTTCTATTTCTCTCTAATGCATTTTTAGTCAAATTTCTACTCACAGCAAGTAGTAATTCTTGTGATAGTCTGCATATTTTAGTTAAGTTAGTAGGAAAGCCTCAGGTATTTTCAGAATAAATATTAACTAGACCACATATGATAAGTTTTGAAGGCTTTCTAGAACCTCTTCATTACCAAAAATTTTTTTAAATTATGGTATCATCTACCACTCAAGACAATAAATTACAATTTTCTTGTGCTGCTGCCTTTCTAAGCTAATGGTTCTGCTTTCACAACATCTTTTGGTCAGTTGTGCAAACCCACCTTCTTAGATTTTTCAATGGTACTTTCAATGACTAACATGTAAGACTACCATGGTGAAGTCCTTTTTCTCTCCCTATATTTAAACAGATACCTTCATTTTTTCTCTCTAAAATCAGACAACAAAGAGAGGAAAACTGATGCAAAGGATTGGCATTAAATTAGGAATTGTCTTCCTTTTATGCTCTTTTTCAATTACACATTTCTTTCAAATGAATCCTTTTGTCTGCCAACTATATACATGTTTATGACATTTTTAACAGTTGCGATAATAACTTTAATTTAAATAACATAAATAAAATTATTAGTGATAAGGCAGCAGATATTACCCTACAGCTTGCTAACTCAACACACAAAAATGTAATCATAGATAAGAAACCAAACTTTATCCTATTTGCAGCAGCAGACTACATAAATACCCTCTAAATAAATAAATAACCCCTATAACAAATTGTTGGAATCCGGAATGCAGAAAATATTTCTCTGCATGTTTTAAGATCAAAACCCTCTGAAAAATTCTGCTTTTAACCTTTGTCCATGGAGAGGGCTTCCTAGGTTTTGGGATAAGACAGAATTTTCATGTACATAAATTAGATAATAGCATAATATGTAATTTATCTCAGGGTGAGAAACGTAGATTTTTGGGAAGTTAGAATGGTAAGTAAATGAAGACAAGATGGAGGATCCTTGTGGTTTTTAGGTTTCTTCCTTCTACTTCGTCTGGGTGATTGGTCAGAATTTGCTGCAGTACATTGTTGCATGTGAGTAGAAGTTTAATTAGTAAAAAAGTAGAAATAATGTACATTTGTGGTGATAATTGGGTGAATTATCTTAAAGAAGACCTTGAATCTGCGTGTTAGAGACTTTTTTAGCTTTCAGGCTGTTTAGGCTTTTTGCTTTTAGGCTTTTAGACTTTTTTAGCTTTAGGTTTTCAGGCTTTTTGCTTTTGGGCTCTTTGGTGTCCTTTCCCTTTCAAGCCTGGTGTGCAGAAATTGTAGATAAGAAAAGAATAAACAAGAGTAAGAGATCAACTGTGAGTCCAGTTCATTTTTCTTACTTAACGAGGACTTTAAAAGACTAGCCTCCCCTATCAGGGGAGTGATATGTAGGAGTTATAAAACTTTTACAACAAATATGAATAGAAAAAAGATATGTGAACTCTAAAAATGCTTTTCTGCAGTTATTAGATGGTAATATATGCTTTCTAAAGATAATTCACTTATCTCACCGTCTCCCCAAACTCTTACTTTTTGAGTAAATCCCTCAGCTAGGTAATACAAGCTTGGCTTCAGATAGGAGACTCACATGTTTGGTTGAGAATGAAATATGCTGATTATAAGCATAAGGTGATGAGAGCAATAAGTTTAATTTAATTTACTTTGAACATTATAAATTGGATGTTAGAATAAATTCAGCAATCTATCATAAGCTTTAGAGAGTGGTTGTGGGGGTTTTACTGGGGTTTTTTTATACACACTGTTCTGAACTGAAGAGAGTATTGAATACATTTCTTCAATTGCACTGCCAATAAGGCGAGCAGCTAAAAGCTCCTGCCCTTATTTGTTAGTGGCACTCCAGAAAGATCAAAACCATTTTTGAATTCTGATAATTTCTTTTAGAGAAAATGCCTTTAAATCACCTTCAACATCACAACAATAGAACAGTATAAGGAAATACATCAAAGTATTTCTATTGTACCTCATGCTTACTTCCTAGTGATAGTGCAGAAGTTAAAAGGTGGAGAAGGGTGCTGCTCAATGTGAACAATGGCAGTGGACCCACGCTATGATTTTGCTGCCCTGACCCCCAGCATAAGGAAATGATCACAGAAAACAATTACTAGGAGCAGGATTAGGCTTTTAATGCCTGTAAAGCTCTTTGAAGTTAAGTGTTCCCTGATTGCAACACTCATATTAAAGTACAACCAGTGATTGAAAACAGTTTGAATGTTATTGCCCCTGGTCAAACAGTGCCATAATGCTGAGAAGAGAAATGTCTTTAAAATATTAGCCAGGAGATCATATCACTTCTGCTAACTTTATTCATTTTTTACTGGTAAAGCATCGGTTTTCCCCAACTTAGTATGACAGGCACTTTTCATTGTGTTTAAAATAAAGTTCTCTCTGCATGTTATGATATAAAGAGTTGATTTTTCAAATTAGAAGTCTTCCCAATACTCTATAGGCATACTCCTCTTATCTTTTCACATTCAGACCTGTTTCATCTACGTGTTTACCAGCACCATCAGTTGGACAGAAAGCTGGTTTAAGAGTTTGCAGCTACCTAAACTAGATTTTATTCTGCTCTTTTCTTCTCTCTCTTCTTCTTTTTGTTCCACTCCCCTGGTCTTCTTTTATGAACCTTGTGCCTGTTGGTCTCCCCTAAGAGCAAATCTAATGAGAAAGGGAAAAGGGAAGGGGGAAGATGAACGTCATCGAGGCTTGTAACAATTTTCAAAGTTAGTTTCAGGAAGCTGACAGGACAGCATGAATGGGACTTTTTGGGGCACAGGAAGGTATGGCTTGTGAAGGGAAGAGATGCAAAGTCTTCCCTCTTGGTGGCAGAGACCTAAGTTGTTTTGTCTGCTCATGAAAACATAGCTTTTAGTTTCCATAACCTATTTCTGTGACCTACCAAAATCCTCTTCCTGTGAATGGGGAAATTTCTAAATATGTATTTAACAGTCATGTATTCAGTCAGACACTAAATTACAGTGAAAGAATGCTTATTCCAGTTTCCTGAAAATGCTAGAAATAACATGGTCTTTCATAAAAACATGTAGGCATTTAGTTATATGTTATTTTATGCTGATACAAACAGTTTGAGCTTGGATTTAATGATGAAAGATAAAAATGTCTCTTACTTGTAAAAGACTTCTAAAGGTTTGTACATGTGCCAATAACTTCAATAATTTTTATTTTATTATTTTATTTTTATTAAAATTTTATTTTATTTTAATTATTTTGCTTGCCTTGGTTTTGTATTGTTTCAGAGACTATGTAAAAATGGTCTCCTTTCATTTTAAGAACTATATGGCATAACAACTGCTCACATTAAGGACTCTGTCATAAACTCCAAACACTGCTGCATATCAATTTCTACTAAGTATAAATGTTCTAAAATAGTCTAAATTATGTTGTTAAAGTTCTTAGCTGAAATATGGTCTACAAATGCAAGATGCTGAGCAATAGAGTAGAAGCCTGAAATTACCGGTGATTACAGATTGAAGCAAAGCTTTAGTGTACACTAGACAATATGCAGCAGTAAAAATAAATATAACTGAAAAGTCTTTATGCTCAAAGAAGTATTTGAAAGTCATCTATACATGGTTTCTTAACTCTGTATTTCTGAAAAGATAAGTAACCAGTTAAATACATTAGTAATTAAGACCGATAACTGACATTAATATGTTTTGATTAGTAAGGTATAATTAAAAATCTAGATTCTAAGCCTCAGTTCCTGGCTAGCTCGCTCACTTTTCATGAGATGCTGTTTGCTTTTGTTCAGTTTATTTAACCCTAAACCAGGAGAATAACAGTTAGTTCCCAGGGCATAGTGCTTGAGAGTATAGTTTGGGGAATTAACTTATTGACATGTGTGTGGTGTGTTACGTTCCTCAAAAGTGTACAATATGCTGTTGATGTGATATATTACTATTCCACTGAGGGATTACATAGACTGATGGCTGGATGTGCAGCCATGGAGAGCTCTTCAAATAAATGTTTTCCAAAGCAATTATGTGGCAGCAGTGATAATAAATATTTTTTTTTTTTATCTCCACTTGGTAAAATAGTTATGCATTTTCCTTTCATATGTAGATCCATCACGATTATTGAGATCTTTATTATTTTTTAGTGGCTGACTCCAACAGCCATTGGCTTAGTCTGACACACAGCAGTCAAAAGCATAGTATAAATGCAATTACCAGGCACTGGTAAAGCAAATACTGTAAAGTTCAACATGCAGGAGAGCAGAGGCTGATTATGAGAAGGTTCATTTTTTCCTCTCAACTATAGTCAAGAATATTAAGCTCAAGGAAAAAAATTAAGATACAAGAATAGGTGAAAAATTTGGAAGTGACCCTGTTTTCTCTTTCCTTGGAACTGTGGTAGTTTACAAGTGCAGCATTCCATGCAGCAAATTCTGCCTATTAGGTGTTTCATACAAACAAGATTTTGATAAACCTCTTTCAAAGCCACATACTGATCTTTTGGCTAATGAATGCTGCAATGCTCCAAATAAACAGGAACAATCTAAATAAGTATCTTTAAAAAACCCCAGTATATTTGAAATATAAATAAACTGCACAGTGCAGGAGAGTGTTGTAATACCCCAGAGGTGCTATGATGCTGGTATAAAATTTATTTATGAGCAGATTTTTTTGTGAAACAGAGACTTTGGAGTTAAACCCCTACAAAAAGTGTTACCCACAGAATGATACTGATACATAAGATGTCCTTAATGAGGGAGTTTTGCTGGTTTCATGGGACAGGAATATGTGTTGTTGTCAGTCTTTTGGATGACACCTAAATTTGAGGTCCTATGTCTTGGCTGTAAATCACAATATATGATCTAGGTAGCCTGTTCATAGATATTACAATATCTACGCATTGTGAGATGAAGTTGGTTGAATTTTCTCAGCATGTCACTTTTAAAAATTTTAGGCATGTAGATAGTCTGCTATTTTAAAGAAATGCACTTAATACTGTGCTATAATGCCTATAAATAGAATCCTAATGGTAGCATTCAATAGAGGCTAACAATTCTATATTATGATGTTATGCTAAATGTAGCTGTCCATACTCCAGTCAGGTAGATTGCCTCATTTTTCAGTACAGGTGTAATTTTATTAACTGGTATCACATTTCACTGACAGAGGAAAAATAAAAAAGGGTCCAGAATCTCAATTATTCATTTCCTATGTAGTCACAGTTTTGCACAGGCTAGTCTGAAGTCACACTGGCCAGAGTCAAAAGGAAAAATTTGGAATAAAGATGGAACTCCTATAAAACCCAAAACACTACATTCCTGCTGTGAGCCTGAGAAGCTCCCAGCTGCAGTGTGCACCCAGAGTCTGTTTTATTAAATCCTGAGGGGACCCTTGGGCATCCTATCACTTCCCAGTTACTGCTCCGCCTTCCAAACTTTTTTTCCATCCTTTCAGGGCTGTATTGTTCAAAAATGTCCAAGAGTCCCAGAACGTGATAATATGTTTCAAAAGTAGCAGGTAATAGAGTCAGACTTGCTACCCACACACATTCTCTCTTTTTTGCCCCATGGCATACAGATTACCTTCATCCCACCACCTGAAGCAGGAAGGAAAAACACTTCCCATCTTGCCCAGAAGAGCCTGAAAGAACAGGAACAGCAGAAATTATGTGCAGGGCTCCTCAGCAGGTGACTGTCACACCAACGGGTCCACAATTAACCACAGTATTTCAAGGAGCGTCATGGAACAGGTTTATGCTTCAGCTCTCTGCAGTTCTGCAAGTATGCAGATGCTGAGAAAAGGACATTCAACACTGTCAACAGGCAAGGATCGTGTTTGGTTACATGCATTCATAACTGCCGTACCTCCAGGAGAAAGAGATAGGGAAAAAAACCAACACACATTTTCCCTTCAAAATTTAAATGCCTCATTCAGGACACAAGTCAGTGTCAAATACACTTGCTCCTCCTTCTGTATAAATTTGGCAGTTACTTCACTTAACGGGACTTGACTGAAAAAGGAGTTAACATGAACTGAATATATCAGCAGAGAGTGAGATGACACCCACAGATTAAAATTTTCTTCTGAAAAAACACATTTCCCTGTAACAAGGTTTTTATAGATGCCTTATCCTTGGGCCAGAATGGAAGAAAAAGTATTTTAAAATTAACAAAAACCCCAAAATATTTATAAGTAGGAAAAAAGTTTTGGCATTATGTTTTGTCACAAAATCTATGAAACTGTCAAGGATTTTCTCATGGATTTCCGTGGTCATTGGTCCATGCCTTGGATAAACAAATAACAGAATTAAACAAATAGAGAGCAATCACTCTAAACAACAATAGCCAGATTTACTGTTCTAACAGTATAACATGGCTATTGTTTCTTGCAGTCATATGCTTATCTGTAACACTATTGTGAAATATAATTAAAAGAATGCTTTGATCTGTAAAGAAAAACCAAAAAAATAGCTTACCACTTATTTATCTACTTACTAAAAATATCAGAAAGAATGGATTTTAGACAATTCATCATTAGAAAATTGGCTGTCAGGGAATATGACAATCTCTTTCTACAAGAACAATGTAGTTATTAAAAAGTGTAAATTGCTTCTACATCAAACAATTTTATCTAAGCTGGTTTGAAAATACGAGTCTTTCATGGGCACTGTTTTTTCAACAGTGACAAAATTAACTTTACATAATATATTTGAGACTACAAATACTTTTAAGAGAAATAATTATAAATTTGTTCTTAATTGAAAATACATATTAAAGTTATAGAAGACAACATTTTCCCCAAGATGTAGAACTCACAACGTGCATTAATCCTTCCTGTCTCTTGTTTGTGTCTTCTGAATTGCAAGATCTTTATTTAACTATTCATAAACTATACTAAAACAATTAATATGACCTGTATGAAATGGTAATTTCTTCTCGTGCAAATTGACTCCCAGGGGTTAAACACGCTTCCTCTTCAGAAGACAGTAAGTTAACAAACGGTGAAAATTCTCTCTTCAGATTTCCCCCAGAAACATGAATTGAGAGGCAGAAGTCAACATTTAGGATTTGGAAGTGTTCTCCAACAGTAGCTGGAACTAGCAGGAGCAGCAGGTCTGTTCAGGTCTCATGTGATATCCTATGCTCCCTCTGCAGCTGCCACCAACAAATGGAAGCAATAGTTTTCTCTTGGATACTGAGTCAGAAAATTAATTTATTTTCACTGCTTTCTTACCACTTTCTCCTCTGCCTCCTCCTTTAGTATAGCCTTTGTCTTGTTCTGTACTGCATGCAGGTTGTGTTTCATCAAGCATTCATGAGATAATCCACTCTTACCCAAGAGATTAAACCACTTCTGAACTAGAGGGACAGTCTTGTCATATACCTCTTTATATATAAAAAAAGTATTTAATTGCAGTTGTAGTTAAGGGGTTTTAGTATCATTTTTATGTGCTTAACAGCCAGCACAAGTGAGATTTCTAAGCACTGCTAGAATAAAAATGAAAGTAGATTCTACAATACTTTACAGAAACATTTTAGTTCTTTAAGATTCATGATCATTTGAAGCCAGATGTCTAGTTCCCTTGGGCACATCTGGAAATCCTTGTCTTGAAGTTTTTCTGTACAGAAGAACCTTGTCTGGCAAGCAGCTAAATGTACACCCTGAGCAGACTCTTGATAAGAAAGTGGTAATTAAATGGTACAGGTGTAATACAATTATTATGTAAAACATTTAGTGGTTCATCAGACATTCAAACTAATGTGTATAATTTGCATTAAGCTCCGCACTTCTAATAATTTTAGCTTTAAGTCCCAAGCTCATTTCACCTTAAAAGTTTTGCTGGCAATATTCCTACTTTGGTTTTAAGTTAATGTGCTTCTGCCAAAGGAATAAAGGAAAAAGTAGGCAATTTGACAGAGCTTTACAGACAAGTTTTATGCAAGAACTTAGTAAAGCACTGGATCATGGCTCTCCTTCCCTAGAATTGCTGAGTAACTTCCTTTGTTGGGTTTGTACAATACTGAGATAATGCAATGATTTTAATGGAAAAGATGCTCAGTTCTTGTACTAACTGCTTCCCAGCAAGCTTCATTCATACACCATCATAGTAATTTCTTGATTAGGCCTAAAGTTCTTTGTGCCTTGAATCTTAAATTTTGCATCTAAATTATAGATGCATTTTAGATAGAGAAAATGTTCTATCACATTTTGTTGAACACAAGCATGTGATGGTGTTGAGCTTTTAGAGAAAAAAAAGGCTAGAATCTCTTCTTTTGTTAAATTTATTGGTATACAAACTCCGGTGACTATCATGGTAATATTAAATGAAAGAAACAATTAAAATCTTCAAAATTAAAAGGACGGTGTCTAAAATCTGTAATTAGAGAACAGAAAAGAGTGAAAATTATTGCTATTCTTTTTCAGTCATTTCTCAAAGGAGTGGAAAGGCTGGAGTGTTTCAACAACAAAAGGTTTGGGTTTGTTTCAAAGCTTATGAATGGCCAACATCAAACTTCAAGTGTAAAATTGAGGTGTTTGCTTGCAGTACTATGTATTTACAGGGTTGGACTTAAACCAGATCCTGCTACTGCAAACAGTATGACAGGGAGGGGTGTTTCAGAAGAATTTTTCCACATAGGTTCCTTCATTTATGTGGAAGACATTGCACAGAGCCCATATTGCCATTTTGCTTCTTTGAACACCCAAACGATCTTAAAGAAGAGAGGAGGGTCTGGCTAGTTAGAGTCATAAATTTTAAATCTCGAAGGCTGTTGTCCATTTTTTCCCTCTAGAACTACCAGAGGATTTGAAAAGGTAGTGTTTGAAGCGAGTCTCTCGTCTCCCCCTTTTTAAGTTCCTTTTTGATGTCTATTCTGCGACTCAATAATTACACCCGTGCAACAGCCAAGGGATATCAGCTGTCTCAATGAAACTTATGTAAAATTCTTTAGAAAGAGAAATCCAAACTGGAAGATACATAGTTATTAGGATGACCAAGGGGCCAAAAAGTCCCTGAGCGAAGGAAAGCAATGATTTTTTTTTTTAACTTAGCCAAATACGGGGATACATATATGCTATACACATTAAAGAGTGCAATCACCATGTAAATTAAACAACACTGCAGAAAGTTGGGAACAGAATGACCATATGCAATGCAAAAGAAAGGCTCTAAACCTCAGAGATAAGAGATTTTCTTCTGGAACAACCTAATGGTAATAGCAATAGGATCAAAACAAAAAACCAACAAAACAAATAAACCACAAACAAACAAAAACCCCCACCAAATAAAAACCACAAAAAACCTCACTCCCAAATCAAAACTGAAACCAAACACTATTTGTATTTAAGTTGGAGATTATGAGTTGGTCATTAAAAGGCCTCTAATACTAGAAGCTAATCTTTGCCAATCTTGATTTAATCCTCTGCCCACAAAAGCAAACATGTTTTGCAGAGTGGAAGGAGCCACAATGCAAACTGCTGCACTCACCGTAGATAGAAAGTCTACCTGGCACCATCACAGCTGAGGATAAAAAAGTACTGGTGGCACTGGGAAGCTGCTCAGCCAGCAGGTCAGGCAAGATGAGCATGTAATCAGTAATAATGGACATGGCTAAATCACCTCTCCCCCTGCTCAGCCAGCAAATCTCTGCCTGGCAGATTTTAGGCTTTATGGAATTTTTAAGAAGCAACAAGCAATTCCTGTTGCTCAAAATTTCATCAAATGAAGACAAACATTTCTTTTTACGAGATAAACTTTTAAAGTGCCAACTGTATGTAATTGTCCATGTATCACCAATCACAACTTAGCACAGGCAGTGGCAGACTAATAATTTTCTGATAGCAAGGAAGAGCAAAAGTCCTTAAAAGTATTTTTCATGAGAAGACTTACAGTAATTAATAAAGACAGAGGAAAATTTAGCAGATCAGACAATAATTTTAAAGTGAAAGCATGTGCAAACTGAGGGGGTTTTGCTTTTCTCTAAAATTATCCCAGAAAATGTACATTTCTACTGGCTAGAAGAGATGAGCCTTAAGGAATAATCGGTTTTACATGAGACCCAGATTTTCAGTAAAGTAGGAGAGAGAGATTTCTGGTTATTGCTAAGGAGAAGAGCACAAGGGAAAGGCTTATTTTGTAGAAATCATATATCTTATGCAGTCTCCATAATTTTCCATTACTAGTCACTCTCAGCCTTAGGTAATTAGACAAGGGGGAACCAGTATCATCCTAAATGGATCAATTATATGAATTATTAAATGAAAAGGTATTAAATTAATACATTTATTAAACGGTAGAAAATTTTTTTAAATTAATTTCTTGAAGCATCTCAGGTATTCAAAAGTATATTTTTTGTGCTCTTCTTTATGTTTGGTTTTTTTTTTTATATAGATGTTAGACATTTTCAGTCCCAGGTGGAGACAATTCTGGCTTCTAAATCAACACAAGCCTAGATTTCCTAGGCTTAACTCATTGCCCCTTTATTGTTCTCTGTTTTATACTGATAATTCTGTTTTGAAATTTATCTTTGTCTGCATTTAATGTGCCTACACTGCAGGGAGTACTTATCATAATTATCATACAATTGGAATCAAAGATTATAAGGGTAAATGCCTGTAAGGGACTTGCTAGGATTTAAATGTTGACTGTCCTGTTATTTCCTGCCAAGCTCAGGAGCATTGTGGGCTGTCTTGCTTAGGTCCCTTAATGATCACTGTTCTAACAGTGTGAAACTTCCTTCTAAATAGGCATAAAATGTTCCCAGTTGGAGGCCTCTCTTCACAATCATTCAAATTGGTGCCAAAGTCTAATGGATTCAGTGGAATACACATTCTTGAGGGGTTTTCTTTTCTTCTTTTTTTTTTTTTTTTTTTCCCCGCAAAGATTGAAGCTGAAAATACAAAAATATGCTTGAATTAAAACAGAAGAAAATATTTGTAGCTCTCAGAAGGATAACAGAATCCTAAACTCGATCTTGAGTGAGGAGCTAGGAAGGACTGCACAACTTTAGACTTTGCCCTATAGCTGGGAGATATAAAACATCTTTGACTCTCTCTGGATGAATTCATGTGGAATTACATTAAAAAGGATTTTTCATCCTCCCCCTAATGGGTCCATTTACTCTAGTGTGCGCTTTTACTGAAATATGAAAACAGTCATTTGTTTTGGTAAATAATTTAACCTTTGGTAAATAATTTTCTTTCGAGTATAAAAAAGAGATTAACTAATTTTATATAATAACATAGTCATACATGATATAATCAAAGAACATCACTTAGGATAAGAGTGGGAATTGGGAATGGAGGGTGGCCCATGACATACAGCACAAAAAAATGAAACAAAACTTTTAAAGTTTCAATTTGCCTTACAATGCAACATATTTAAGTCCTTTAAGACCTTACGGGCTGTAGTTTACTGGGTCTTGCCATCTGCCACTTGCTGAAGTATTTCAATAGAAGCAATTCAAGAAAACTTTTTCAATAAATATTTCATTGAATTTTAACATGAGGGAACTCGTACTTATTTACACCAGCAAAATTTTTTTTAGTTTGTTAAAGAATATAATATGTTGCACGCATAAAAAATTTCTGTGATATCTTTAATTTTGGACTTTGCTATTATGGACTCCAGTGTTTCCCTGCTCCTTCACTCAAAATAATGTGAAGCCTAGGTGCCTGAGCGATGTAGCAGTAGCTGAAAGCTGATATTCAGTGAGACTACAAGAAATATATAAGGATGATTAGTGATTTTCTTTGTTAAAGGACAAAAACCAGGAAAATAAAATTATAAAACTGCATTACCAACCATATTATTTAAGAATATGGTTCTCTTGCCTCTGTCTCAGATCTCAAAAGAAAAAAAAAAGGTGCTGAAGCCTGAAACTTTCTACTAAAGGTGAAAACAACCTATCTGAAATTTACAGAAAGGACATCTAAAAGAACACCTACAAAACTGCAGCCATTTTTTTGCAGAAAAAAATGTGTCAGTGATTTCTTGTACAAGTGCAAGAGGCTCTCTTTTAATTGTTGTCCTGCACTGCCAGTGTACGACTGTGCTCTACTTGAAGAGATTAGTCCATGACCTTGCACAGGAGAGGATCTCTAGAGACTGAATAGATACTTGCCAGTATCAGGAAGATTTCAACTTAGCCTTTCACACATTGTGTACAGCATTTCCATCTCCCTTTGGGTCCCAAATGGAGACAATTCTTGTCCACTGCCTCTTGTTCCAGCAGTCATCAACTCCTATATATTTCTGTTCACACCTCCACTTAGCAGATCATCCCAATTAACAGAAGTCCAGCAGATTTCTGGACACCTGCAAAACATAGGCAAATGGCCAGACCCACATTCTTGCCACTGTTGGCAGCTGTACCAATCCCTTTCCTGGATTTTCTAGCTTCCAAGTTTTGAAATCCTAAAGACTTTGCTCCAATAGGAATTCTTACTTTTAGGCATGAGACCATGTCTTCTCTTAAAGATTTTCTTTTTTTTTTTTTTTAAGGTTTCCCTCTCTCTTCCTGCTGCCACCTCCCCAGGCACATTGGAAAGTCATAATATGAACTGGAAGTGCTCCCACCTTCCATTTTTATTCTCCTTGTGGTCTGAACATGACTGATGCGGGAACAGAAATGCTGATGCATCCTAGGTTCACCCAGAAAGGGAGAAAGCAGACGAGCATCTTAGCCCATATAAGGTTCTAAGAGGTACTGGAGCTACTCAGCAACCAAAATTTTAGAGAACTGATAGTCATGAGGGAAAAGACAAATTAACCAAACACTATTTGTGTGTACCCTTGTTCACCCGAAAAAATACCCAACCCAACCCAACAAAAAACAAACAAAAAAATCAAACAAAAAAACCACAGCAACAAAAAACCCCAAACAACAACAACAAAACCCAAAACAAGCAAACAAACAAACAGACATACAAAAACCCACCAAAAACAAACAAACAAAAGCAGAAAAAAACCATTGCCTTCCTAATGGCAAACTAGAGACATTTCACACTCAGTACTTCAAGCCTACATGTTTTCATAGCTATTAGGAATGCAACAGGTTGTTTCTTCTTCTCTCAAGAAAAGCAGCCCTCATTTGTTTTTGTCTTTTCCCTTACCTTTATTCTCTCTGTCAACCTACAACTATGTCTTTCCAGTCTCACCTATTCTTTTCTTCTATTCCTTCAGTTTATGTCCTGACAATCCCAGGTGTCCAAATATATGTCAATGTTCTAATGTTCAGAATCCAGCCCCAAAGTGTTAGGATCTCAGTGTTGCAGTGGAGCAACAACTGCATCTCAGAACAGGGCTATAAAAGACCTCTATCCTGGATACAGGAGTCCAAATTAACACATCACAATGCTGAGAACATTGGAGTGGTTTAAGTTCTACCGGTCTACAGATCTTAGTGAAAATAATTTTCCTTCTCAAGTTTTTTCATTCTAAAGAATCTAGGAAAGAAAACTCTGCTTCACAAAGCCCAGTTTTGTTTCCAAAATGAGAGCAGATTTTGCTATTGACTTCCAAAAAGACAAAAATTATGTTTCTAGTATTTAATGCACTATTTAAAATAACCAGTCTGAGTTTACTGCAGTCCTTCAGGAAAATGGAATTTCTGTTTTCTTTTAAGACTTAATGTATTTCAGTCTTCAGCATTTCCATATAAATACTTGTAAGTGTGGTTGGAGTTTCCTCAGTCATCACTGCTGAAGATGGTTACTTCTACTGTTGGAAGTAGAGGAAACATGAAATACCTAATGCAGAACTTAGGTAGAGCGTGCAGCACAGCTTTTCTTGTTGTTTCTCTTTGGCACAGATGCTTTTTCCGTTCTTCCATGACTGTTTTCCTACAGGAACTGGTTTAGAACAAGAAACCAGGTAATGGCTTCACTTTCCCCAGTAACAAGTGACACTTTCCACTGACAAGAATGGCTGTTATGTGAACCACTGGCTGTTCCATCCTTATTTTCAATGCTTTTGAAAGATTCTTATTATCCACATATACATTCGTTTCCTCTCAAGAATTCATGGAGAAAGTATTATTCAACATGACATGAGCATTTAGGCTTTATCATACCATATGATAGGAGTTTCTGTTCCAAATCTAGATCTCTTACAATGTGTATGAGAAACCATAATTTTCACACTTAACCAGTCTTTTGTTAAAAGAAGTACTCTAAACCATTCTGTAGTAATAACTTATACTAAAAAAGGGCTATCTGAAGTGAAGCTGGACAAAAATAAATCTATTAATATATAGTGTGTGCAGGGAGGCATGAGAAATAAATGTTATATTGCTTTATTTGTGCTAGGCAAAACTAAAGTTAAATCAAACTGTCAAAAATTAAAATTACCCCTCCTAAAGTATGCTTGTGTGCATCCTTTATACTGTCAACATCTAAGCAGGGTATCACCTCCTCTGTGTTAGAAGAAAAAGAGAGGAACATAACCAGCCAGCCACCAATTTAACGACGGCTTTTATGTAAATACATAAGCATGTGCAGTCATGCATAAGATCATACACTGAGTGATAACGGCCTCCATACCTATCACATAGACAGAGATGATGTCATTATTATCCATCTGCACTTAAAATGTATTTTCCATTAATCCAGAGAAGTTTCTCCCAGATTGGCACTTACAGTACAGCTCTTGCCACAATAGTGTAATTGCTTCCAAAGGTAAATTACAAACCAGGCCTTGAAGGGATTTCTGTTCACAGCCTCTGATTTCTGAATATTTTTTCTTATCTTAAGGCTAATTTGTGAGCTTAAAAGTGGTAAAGATGTGTTTGGTTGAAGTAGATCTGCACTCTTGTGTAAATTTTATTTCTGAGTATCATCTTGTATAGATCTGATACAATCCCTTTTTTTTAAATCTACCTTGGTATCAGGGAGTTTAATAAGGAATCAAGAAAAGGTTGCCTAAACTCCAATAAAAGTTGTGACATCCTACTGCTTCCTGATATTCATTAATTTGCCTTTTTATTTTTCAAACCAACCACTGTATCTAGCAAAGAAATAATAATTGTAAAACCAAAATTAAGAGAATTATTGTAAACATAACTATGATGCCATATTATGCCAATTTGCATGGCAAAAAGGAATACAGGAACTGTTACAAAGTCAGGAATAAGGTTCAATATGTATTGCAAGATTTTATCTCTGAACATTAATTGATTTATATAATTAATCCACATAGTTTAATATCCTTTTCAACCCTGCTTTCCATTAGTATTCTAGCTATGAAGTTTACTGCAGAAGTTCTTTGTGGATCTATGTATGTTTTCTATTCAAGGACTGAATAAATACTTTATACTGGATGGAATATTCATGGCAAGACTTTCAGGATTCTATTAGAAAAAACAGAGTTTGTAATTCTGTACAGTCAGAGAGGAAATCTAGAACTTACTCTTTATTGTTATGCCAATCACTCTATACCATTCTATCTATATAAACGTAGTGGACAGACTGTACTAAATTGTTAAAGCATAACACAAAAAATTCACTAATGATGCACCCACCTACAGATTTTTTTTTGTCTGAAAAAGTGTAACCATCACTGCAGCTCTGAGTGAATCCCTGCAACAGCAACCACAAACCTACCCATGTGGTCAAAGGAGACCTCACTGCATGTCCCCAACTGGAACTGGCTATCTAAATCCATTAGGAGCTGGATAATAAGGTAACAGCTAACTCAGAAAGCAACAAATAGAGCCCCTCCCTCCCCCTCAGGAGGAATCCCGTACTCATATCTGCCACACCATATGGAAGCTGCAGGATGGGGAGAGGAATTGCTAGATATAAGATCTGAGCTGTCAGCAATGATCATGGTGAGCTTTCCATTCCCAGGGGTCATCTGAACTTGTTGGATGAGCAGGGCTGAGCTGTGTGAGGTCTGTGTTTGCAGGGCAGGCATCACTGGCCACAGGCTTTATTTGTCCTGCCAAGAAAATCGACTTTAGGTTGTGTGTCAGTGACTGCTGTGATCTGCTTGAACAGCCACCATGCTGATCTGTCCAGACATCCAGAAAAGTATGAATTGGTTGATGAGCAAGAAAAAATACAGATGAGATCTGGATCTCCTGAGTAAGTGACTCAGCCCACAAAAGACTCAAGAAACCTTTTTTCGACCCTTTGTGAATAGAGGATCAGAGCCAAGACATAGGAAGAAAATCCCAGCCTTTTGCTCATAGAAGACAGAAACCAAGACTAAGCAGTCACAGGGGACCAAATCTAACATTGAGATAGATTACATTTTTCTCAACTGACAGTGTCTCCCTCAATCACTGTAGAAAATATGCAGCCTCAAACTCGCCATTCAGCAAAAAAGTGAGGAAATCAAGTTTTAAACTTGAACTTCTCAGCTCCATGCTCTGTGTGCTTTAGGCATTTCAGTTAGGGTAAATGCACAAAACAATACAGATGCCCAAAATCTATCTTTCCCTGCAGAGCCATCAGTTCAAACTCTGCTAAGCTGAACACCACAGCCTAACTGGTGGGCACGTTGACAGGTTTTACCCTGTTATTTAAAAAGTAGTTGTCCACATTTGAGCTAGTCATTCTCAGGCCCCTTTAAAATGATTGACAAGAAACAGAGAGAAGATATCTTTCTTTGGTCCAGTGAAACACATTTTGTAGTTTCCATTTCCCTCCAGGAACTACCATAGGATGTTTAGCTACAGCCAGGTGAGTTGAGAACACTAAAATCTAATTTTAGTGTTTCTACTAGCCAGTGTAAGTGGTTTTTCTGTTCAACATGCAAATGTCAAAGACGCTTATTCTTCAGTGCCAAGCTAACTGAAGGCAACAAAGATGCTGGATATAGTGCTGAGGATGAAAAATTAGCTCTGTATTGTAAAGGCAGATGTTAAAATATTACAGTTAAAATACTTAGATCTGCCTCTTTGTTTCTACACTCCTCAGTTCCTCATGTCTAAAATAGTGACAATGCAATTCTCTACCTCTCAGAAAAATTTTGAGCATAATTTTGTAAAAACAGAAAAATAAAATTTTATAAAAATAGAAAAAATTGCAGTACTAAGTAGCCATTCCTTATTTACAAGTCTATCTGCTTTTCCTGAATTAGAATTAAACCCTTTTCAATCTACCATAATTAGAATGGTTTTTAAGCGGATGAAAAAATAACTAAGTTTATTTTTATTTTGTTTTTATTATATTTAATCTGAACAAGCATTCAAGGCCAGCTCATCAGAGGTATTGAGATGGATAATTCATTCTGAAATCAGCCAGAGTTTCATCTGTAGATCCAGGTCCAAGGTATTTTTTAACATTTTTTATTAGATTAATTGATATATTTGCATTAAATTATGCAAAGTATTCATATTTACCAGGTCCAAGTGTAGCTATGCTTTCAGGATTTCTGCAGTATCAATTATCTGCTCCTAGTACCTTCTCCAACTCCTGCAATGGAGAGGAGAGATGGAGTGCTATGCACAAGGTCACAGCACAGCTTTTCCATGAGTTCTTACACAACAAGATTTTGCAAAAGGCAAAATGGCTTAGTTTTCTTAAAATGCACATTATTTTCCCTATTTTGGCAGCAGAGTGTCAGAAATCATGATCAGATTAACTAATTTTGCCTAAGTAAAAAAGAATAGCTAAAGCAAACAAAGGTGGAATGCTACCTAGAAGCTGAGCAGCTGCACAGCACCAAGGACACAGAAGGAGAGAAAACTGGACCATGGAGGTCTGGCCAGCAGCTGCTGCTGAGGAGAGAAATGGGAAGAAGTCAGGAGAAGGATGAGAACATATTCCCGTGAGAGAAGATCCCATCTCAGGCAACAGGAAGATAGAACCTATATCTGTGTATTAGATTAATCTTAATGGAAAGAGCATCAGGATCCACTGTGGTGTATCTCCCATAAATTTCCAGTACCCTCCAGTAAGAACTTCTTAGATCTACAGGTTTTTGAGGTATGATTTCCTACCTATTCCCAATTGTTCTGTATGTTAATTTCAAGTTCTAGGAGTGATTTCATCATCTTTTCATAAGAATTCTGGAATATTTCCTTACCTCCAGAGCTGCCAGTGCAGTAGACTTCATGGGAAAAGGTGAGTGCCTCTGACACTCTCCAGAATAAGATCAAATATAGCTTGTTTAAGAAAAAAACAAAGAGAAATCTTTGATAGAGAAAGGAGCCAGGCAAAATAAATTCATAAAATGCTTTGCATATTTTACAAAACTTCACAAGTGATACAGATATTTCTACAGTCACAAGGGGATCTGATTCATTTGGAGCATTTTGGCAAGTTCCCTTAAATTCATGGATTTTAATTTTTCACCAATTTTCTCCAGGATTCTGGTAAATTTACTGCCCGTACAGACTGAAAAAACAAAAAGGACTTTCTGTTCTTTTGAGGCCTTTCTCTCTTGTATGTCTCAAACAGAATCAGGATTACCAATATTTTTCAAGTTTTTCTCAGAGGTTTCCTTGGATTGACAGGGATAATAGATTGGCCTCACAAGTCAACTTCATTCTCACTCATAGTTTAGGACCCCTGTAGACTGAAGATAACAAGAAAAAGTAAAACAGCACTCTTTAATCCTGTGTTATCACACAGAAATCACATTTTCATGTTCAAACATATCTAAGTCATTTTCTTCCAAAAGAAAGATAGATTTGGCATATGGTACTGTCCAAAACAAGTCCACTGCTTTATTCATTAGTAACTGCCCTTTTTGTTTTACTACTGGCAGTTACAAAGGCCAAATGATTTCAAAAGTGATCAAGCGCTGATGTGTTAGAAGAAAACATAGGGTGACCTCTTGATTTGGTCCAAATGTGAAAGGTCTGCTTTGAAATGGCATTGCTTTCACAACTTCTTCAATAAAGGAAATGGAAACCAGCTTGTAATGTATCCATTGCTCTTGTGCTAATCATCCAGCAATTGTACCCTTGTCCAGCAATTCTTGTCCTAAATTACTTCCTTTCAATCTTGATGGAATCAATTAAATGCTAACTCACAATATTAAGTCAGGTATAATGCTAAGCTGAGACTTTTCCTTTCAATAGTGTAATTGCTTCTACGAAGCATTGGAAAACTCTCCAAAAACTCCTATACTCTTTTCTGGCAGTTGAGCCTCCTGTAACAAATAAGTCTTGACCACTGTACACATAAAAAACATGTATGTTTCAAATTCCCCCTTCTTTGATAGGGAAATGTGTTGGGGGGAGGTACAGATCACAATAATATTTATTGAAATATATTTTATTAGGCTTGCTATTAAAGGAAGTAAGACAGCATTATTAAGCATAATTAAAAGCAGATACTTGCATGGTACATTTGCTTGTCTTGTGCTGCTGATACCACCCCTGCAGGTGCACGGTGTCACAGACACTGTCACACAGACACTGTCACACA
>VYXF01006766.1:396962-416820 GCA_013397295.1 Polioptila caerulea | reverse complement strand
CGAGCACATGGCACAGGATTGTGTCTAGATGGTTCTTGAATATCTCCAGTCAGGGAGGATCCACAGCCTCTCTGTGCAACCTGTTCCAGTGCTCAGTCACCTGCACAGTGAAGAAATTCTTCCTCATATTCAGGTGGAACTTTCTATGCGTCAATTGCCTCTTGTCCCATTTCCTGGCACCACCAAGAAAAGCCTGGCCCCATCCTTTTGACACCCTCCCTTCAGATACTGACATTCCTCTATGAGGTTCCCCCTCAGTTGTCCCTTCTCAGGGCTGAACACGCCCAGTCCCCTCAGCCTTTCCTTGTGAGACAGATGCTCCAGCCCCTTACCCATCTCTGTTGCCCTCCACTGGACCTGCTCCAGGACCCCAGAAATGGACACAGAGCTGTAGATGTGGCCTCATCAGGGCTGAGTACAGGGAAGGACCCCTACCCTTGTCCTGCTGGAAATGCTCTTCCTAATGCACCCCAGGACACCACTGACCTCTTGGCCCCCAGGACACACTGGTGGCTCAGGGACAGCTTGTTGGCCACCAGGACCCCCAGGTCCTTCTCCACAGAGTTGCTTTCCAGCAGGTCAGCCTCCAGCAGGTACCTGGGGTTATTCTTCCCCAGGTGCAGGACCCTTTGTTGAATTTCAGATGGTTCTTCTCTGCCCATTTCTCCAACCTGTCCAGGTCCTCCTGAAGGGCTCTGAAGGGCTCACAGCACTCAGGTATCAGCCACTCCTCATAGACTTGTGCCGTCAGTAAACTTGTAAGTAATCCTGTTTTATGTTTTTTTGCTTTTAAAATTTACATCAGCTGAAAGAAAATTGAGGATAAATTAGAATATAGGGGCTACTCAGGTTTTTTCATTTGTACTGAAATACGTATTTGTCTGCTGGTGCTACTGTTAGAATGGTACACAACTTAATTGCATTCATCACGATAAAGAAAATAAGATAATGTTCTAACATAGCAACCACTGTTAAGAAAACATGTTTCAAAAAAACAGACTTCGCTGTAAACTTTGTAAGAATCAAATAATTCTGTTTCTACTGCCTTGCCCTAAAAAAGATGACATTATATGGCAATACAATGCACTTACCAAAATAACACAACAGCCATGCTGGGACAGACTAAAAATCTGGTTAACTCAAATTTTTACTAACAAACTAACAATGGCTGCTTTTGCAAAATAAATATGAAAACAACATAAACAAATTACAATTCCAGTACATAGTCCTCATTTTCAACAATTTTAAGCTTAGGGACTTCCTGAGTCCAAGCTTGTATGTTTATTGCTGTGTATGTTAATATGAAAATATATTGATGGAATTTTTTCTCCCATTAACAAGCTCTTTTGGGGGTGAAATCAAATACTATCACTATTCCTGTGCATAATACAATAATGTCATGCTTCCAACCTTACACAGATAGTAAAGGGATACTGAAATGAGGATACTTAGTAAATATTAGAAGGAAAAATTGTAAGACTTTTCTGCATATAATAAGTAATTTCAAAAGAAAATACCTTAGAAAAATAACACCAGAAAAGGTTTGGGTTTTGTAATTGTAATTTTTTATCCCCATGTCTTTGTTTACTGAATTTATAATTGTACAATTGATTAGACAGAATTTAATATACCATTATATGCTACCTACTTAATACAACATAATTCCTCTCATTGTTTTCATTAATACAATGTACTGTGACAGGAAGAAAAAAAATTAAGAATTTTAAAGTTATTTTTGAAATTATTATAGTGGCATTAGTAATTTGCCCTTGAAACACAAGAACGTACTGAGCATAAAAACTGAATATATAACCATGAGATTTTAGATTTTAAACTCTAAAATAAATATGCATATATATAACAAAACAAGTAAACAGATTCTTAGCATGGCAAAGAGTCACAGAAACTATGGATGTGTTGGGCCCATCTTGATAACAATAATATAATACCCATTGCCCCACCCTCTACCCACACAGTTACACAGAGAAAGGTACTGAAATAACGTTATTAAGATTACAAAGTGAAATACTCAGAAGTAAAGATATTTAGAATATTATGATTAATTACTTGCACATCTGGTTTTGCGGAAATAATAGAAAAAAATCTCTGGAGATGAAGCCAGTTTATCTCAGGATCACAGAACAGTTTCGTTTGAAAGGGACCACTCAAAACCATCCATTCCGAGCCTCTGCCAAGGCAGGATCACCTGGAGCAGGTGGCACAGAAACGTGTTCAGGTGAGGTTTGAATGTCCCCAGAGGGGAGAATCCACGCTCTCCCTGGACAGCCTGTTCCAGGGCTCTGCCTCTGTAAAGTTCTTCCTCGTGTTGAGGGGAACTTCTGGTGTGTTAGTGCACGGCCACTGCTCGTCCTCCTGTCACTGGGCACCCCTGGAAAGAGTCTGGCACCATCCTCTTGGCACCCACCTTTGGGATATTTACATGCATTAATGAGATGTGATTCCAGATGTGATATCAATGATCACAAAGTGATAACTGTGCAAGGACCTGTACTGTGGCAATAGGCAAGATCTCTCCATGATTAGGGCAACTGATTAGTTCTTGCTAAACTTTTATCAGGTACATAGTAATTACTGAGTCTCCTTCTCAAGAGGTTTGACTTGAAAATCAGATTCAAAGTACTCAGCTCTAAAAACTATGACAAATTCAAAGGTAATCCTGATCTGTGCAGTCCTCTGATGAATGAGGTCAAATTTTGTATCTGAGATGATTTACTTAGAGAGTTTCTTTGTGTGCAATAGCAAAGCTGGTTAGTTGAGGTCCCTGACCTACCTTCTTTCTGACTGCTTGAAACTTCCTCCATACCACATTTTACTACCAACTCAGTTAAGCTGATTCAACTCTGCATGTGCATTCATGCTGTGAGCCAGACTAATGAAATCATCAGTATTAAAAAACAATAACACCCTTTTTAAGGATATTAAGCAATTTCTGTTTGTTTCCTTTTTTTCCAGGGGCCAGCTTACAGCACCGGCTTCACAAGCAGCTGAGGGTGCAGGGATGACTGATTACATGGTGAAAGGAGGCAAACTGGTTCAATAGTTTAGCCACTAGAGAAACCCACAGAGCACGGTGACACTTTGAGCCAGGCTCTGGCAGGGCTGGTATTGATGCTGATGCCAATTAGCCCTAGTGGGCCCCAAGCAGTCAGAGGTGGAGCCAGGTACAGCTTGAGGTTAAATCCTCTCATGCTGTTATCAGTTGCCTTGGAAAAGAGGCCAACACCCTGCCTGGCCACAACCTCCTTTCAGGTAGCTGCAGAGGGTAATAAAGTCTCCTCTGATCCTCCTTTTCTCCAGGCTAGACAACCCCAGCTCCCTCAGCCACTCCTCATATGACTCACTCTTCTGATCTTTCACCAGCTTCATTGCCTTTCTCTGGACATGCTCCAGCACCTCAATGTACTTCCTGAATTGAGGGGCCCAGAACTGGACAGAGAACTCAAGGTCTGTCCTCACCAGTGCTGAGCACAGAGGAAAAAAAACACCTCCCTGGTCCTGCTGGCAACACTATTTGTGATACAAGTGAGGATGCCATTGGTCTTTTTGGCCACCTGGGCTCAGCCAGATGCCAACCAGCACACCCAGGTCCTTTTCCACTGGGCAGCTTTCTAACCACTCCTCCCCCAGCCTGTACTGCTGCATGGGGTTGTTGTTATCCAAGGGCAAGACCCAACACTTAGCCTTGTTGAAGCTCATACTGCTGGTCTCAGTCACATTGTCTTAGAATTATTTGTCTTACAACAATTTCAACAATAAAATAGGCAATTATCACTTTCCTTTCTAGTAATTATTTTCAGTACTGCATCTATACCTATGATTTCTATGGGTATAATAATAATTTAACTAGCAGTTTTGCCTGATTTTAAAAGGCATGAGGTAGCATTCCAGGAGATATGTTATTCTTCAAGTATCCTTTCAACCAACCAGTGTAAAACACATAACAAGCTGCACCAAGGGATATTTTATCAGACATAAATAAAATTTTGTTTACCATCATGTGTGTTCATGGCCAACACCATATGACTCCATTGTTCAATAACCTGGGATATTTTTTCTTTGATATCTGTTTTAAATCTGTTTTAGTTCTTTGTCATTTTTCTTTGAAAAAAGATACAAGTTACTGAATGTGAAAATGGGATCAAATGGTACTGTTGCCTGAAATAATGAACTATTGTACTAAGTGCTTCAGAGAGGCCCAATGATTTATTCTGGTCCCATGTACATTCACCCTACCATCATGGGAAGAAAAAGTCATTATTATATGATGAGTCATTATAGCCCTCTGATCACAGGGAACATTTTCTACAGATATTCAATATCCTTCTAAATTACATATTTCACAGAAGTAGGTCAAATTGAGCAGTGATTGAAGACTAACATTTCCACAAGTATCCAACTATCCAGATTTTATCAAGATAATACAGTAAAGAAGTGCTCTGCATATTAAGAATGGCTTATCTTTTTGTAATAGAGATCTAAAACTGCTGTGGGTAATATAAAGGTCTTTTCTTTTATGACCTCTTTTTAAGTTCCTGCTCTTGTTCTCTTCAGGTGTTATTAACTCATGTTGTACAAGATCAAGGTAAGTTATGAGTCACTGACAATGTTCACCAGTTCTACATTAGAGTGAGAGGAAAACAGCAAGGGAACTGAACATGGAAATTCCTGATCACATGGAATCTTCTGCACATCACAGAAGTGCACTGGCACTGTGGAGCTGGGGAGTATCAAAGGGTCTACTAGTGCATGTCTTAGGATATCAGATTAGCATTTACTCTTTACTCCTTAGCTCTTGTAAGGGACTTTTAAACTTTTGTTCCTGGTGAACAAGATCATAGGAACATATATTGTAGATTTGTGTCTACCTTTTATATTGCCCTTTACATCATTTGTTGGCCATTTTGTTCACCACCCACATGTCCTTCTAGAGATAAGCCAGTCAATAATTACCACCTGTACCACAATGCTCATGCCAGTAGAAGTCTGCAGAGTACATTCAACAACAGATTGTGACTGGGTGCCCCTGTCTTGGGAAGAGGATGTTCTGGGCTTCAAACAGAGGTCACTAACCAGCAGTGATTTTCATGCCAAAAAGGGAATTTGGTGTTCGAAGATGTAACTCTGGGCACCATTAGTTGGCTAGACACAGGAGCTGCAGATTAAGGTTCCAGTGTGGAAGGCTATAGTAAAAAAAAAAAAAAGAAAATATTCTGGTGAACTTTCTGTAATAATGGTAATGCAATGCAAGGAGAAAGAGAGGATTTAAAATAGTAGAGGAGAACAATCATAAGGTACAAATTTGGCATGGCAGCTCATCAAAATAAATCAAAATAGAGGACATTACCCACTGAACCATTATCAGATTTTTTGGTAGACATATTAGAGGTGGTCAAAAAGAGAATTACCATTCTGTAGGAAAATCTGACATTTTTAAATCTGCTGTTACTATGATTAAAATGAAAAACCCAAATGTCAACATTTTCTATGATACAGTTCTAGGGAAGTATTTCTTTGGAAATGTCAGAATTTCAGCACAAGTTTCTTGTTAACAATGTGAAATCATTAAATTATGAAAAATTATACATATGTGCAGATAGATCTGCTATTATCTACAACACATCAAGTAGAAAGATATTATTCAGAGCAAACTAAAATGATTCATAGCATAAATGAAAGATGATGAAATGATAAAAAAATAGTCTTATGGTTAAGTGACAAGTTTTCTTATGATAATACTTCAACTAGTTTCAGTAATTATGTAGGAATAATATTATGTTTCATGATATTGTCATATCATTTTGATCATTAAAATTTGTTTGTCTGTTTTGTACGATCAAGGTCACATGCACAGTTATTGTCTGATGTTATTTATTAGCTGTTAACTCTGAGTCATTGAGATAGTTTTATAGCCAGTGTATCAAAAGGCATCCAGATATTTTTTGCTTAATTTGCCTATTGGCAGGTGACCTCTTGGGAAGAAAAATAAGTCTTAATTCCAGAAAACAAAACTAGAACTTAAATGAAATGACTGTTAAATTAATTGCAATCTTGTTTAAAAAGTTATAAATGCTTGTTTGTGTATGGTCATGCATTTATATTTCCACAGAGGTGCTTATGGAAATTTAGCTATATAACTCCAATAACTGCTGAAAATTTATTCCTTAATGTGTTCTTTTTTAGACTTCAGTAAATAACAGCCTTGAGGTTTATGGCCTAAGTATGCCATTTTTTTCATTAGCTGTGTATCCAGGTTTCTTTGACTGTTGGGAATTAATTTACAAAAGTAACACTTCATAGATGATCCTTCTTATGCCCTGTAGCATGCTTAGATGTTGGAAGTCTTTTAATGTGGATTGGATTGCTTTAGGAGGGTTTTAAAAAGCATGTATTAAATTAAGTGTTTCATTGATGGAATACAAGGGACAGAAACCTTACCTTCCTAAAGCTTAAGCAGTGCAGTTTGTTAAGGTGTCCTCACCAGGGCTTATCCCAGTTCTGATGAAGTGTTGAGGATGCACCAAACTCACAGAGGAATCAGTTTAGAGCAGTGTGTGTGTGTGTGCATGTGTGTGTGTGTGTACACAAGAGTGGGATGTAATTTACTCAAATGCTGTGTACTGGGCACTGCCCTCACCAGGATTCTGCATGGCCAACATCCTACAAGTAAGTCTTCACTCATTCTGTGAGACCTGGATGTGAGGTCTCAGGCACGGTCCTTGATATTATGGCCTCATTCGGACAGTCTGCATTTTGTTTCAAAACAAAATTAAAATCATATTCAAGTTCTTTGTTAAATTACATCTTGAAATTAATAAAACTGTTAACACATTCCCCTCCACAGTCCTTTTTTTTTTTTTTTAATAAAACACATTTATTTTATTCTATTCCTCTTGTTTTAACTGTGGCACAGAACTGAACGCTGTTTGTTAGTTCACACTTGTGACCTCACCAATTTAATTTCCTGTACAAGGCACCAAATGAGATGCTCATCCTATCAGAGCCATTTTTACCAACCTGTCTTGAGATGCATGTGCACACACACATACCATGAACATTTCCCAAGTTATGTTCCAATGGCAATTTCAGAATCTTTTTCTGAACCACGGCCTCATCTACATAAATTTTAAAAATACTTCTGGACACTCATCTTTTTATGAGCATCCAAGATGTAGGCAAGTGTCTGTTGTACCAGCTCTGCTTCCTTCGTACCTCTCTCACCTGCTTCTGTCTTGCAGTGCCTCTTAGTACTGCTCAGGGGATGCTGCTGTAAATTGGTCACAGAGCCCCTCCACCTGTGCATGCCAAATGATGGGGAGAAGCAGTCAGGCCATGCCTTCTTGTAGCTTTAGCTCTTTCCCATCTCTGCTCTGACCTCTTGGCCAGCTCCCTGTGCTCCAGCGTTGCCAGCCTCATCTACATGTGTCTTTCACAGCAGCTTGGTACCAGCCCAGTGTTTCCCCTGGTTCCAGGGCTCTAACAAGTACTTCCTTCAAGAGCACAGTACACACATTTATATCCAGACTATTGCTCCCTGTGGTTCCCTGTCTTGCATAAGTACCTGTGTACCTTGGTACTGTCATATTTCACCTGATGCAGTAAATTTTCTTCATAATTCTCTTGAAAACATATTTCCATTCATTTATTTTGGTCAGTTATCTGTCCCATTTTTACCGATTTTCCTAGTCAAGGCTTATCAGTGTAAATCCTATCCCTGTCCTACCACTAGTCCTTGCTGCTTTATGATAAATTAACAACATAAGGCTAAATTAATCTTTCAGGTCAGTGTCTCCATTTTCCTCAGGTCCTACCCAGTACAGCTTCGAAAATAAAATCTGTTTATACTATTACACAATTTAAAACTACAGCCATTAGTAAACCCAAATATTAATTTGACTATTAAAATACCAGACATCCTAAGTAATTTACCTGAATTTTAAAAGTATTATTTTTTCAGACAACATAATTATTTGCAAATTATTACATATCACAGATGATTTGTCTCTGTCATACATTTTTTTTTGTTAGTTTTAACCAGTCTCAATAGGTCTGATTGCTACCATGCAGAGAACTAGAACAAAGTAGATAAGTGAAGGAATTTTCTTTTTATCCTCAGCTCAAAAATTCCTCAAGCATATCTACTCAAAGTACAGATAAATTAAAATGTAATTTGCTCTTTCTTCCACTTCAGTAGTTTCGTCCACTTCAGCCTCTATTATTCATATAATGGTGAGCTCTAGGTCACTGTATTCAGGCAGTTGATATTTAGCAACTCATCTTAGTGGAGCTTAATTGATTGTCTTTTGAAAATTCTGTTTACTAAACAAAGAACAAAATACATTCCTACTAGCAGATCTTTTTATTCCTGAAAAATGTCTATGAGTGAGCATTTCAACAAAAAATTACAATGAACACAAATATTGTTTCTCAATTAACTTTTCTTCAGATATAATTCAGTTTTTATTATCAATCCATATTTATGGAAATTGCTGTTATTGACTTCAGGGATAAGTGCATAAAATCTTGTTTCCTTATTCAGATTTTATTAGTCAGGATTCTTGGTGCAGAGTTTTGGTATTCTTTTGTAATGTGATTTCTTGAAGATTCCAGTCTAAATCTGGTAAAACAATACTAACTCAATTTTTTTATACAGAACATAAGGGTGGTTTAATTGCTAAAAGTCAGTATAAAAATCTTTAAACATTCATCTATACTAACATCATCCTCTGTCATGTGTCTGAATAGTGGTTCTATAAGTTATCATTTTGGGATGTGCATTATTAAGGGCATTATTAATTTTTCCACTGTTGCATTTTCATCCAATCCAACTCTTAGTGATTTCTCCAAATTTATTTTAGGAATGTCTAAGTATTATAGCTAAATTGCCTTATTTCATTTCTATTGAAAAACATTTCTTGCTAGCTCTTTTATCAAGAAGTGCAGGTCAGCATCTTCACCCTGTATTTCATCTTCACCCTGTATTTCATCTTTGGCTAAAAGCATTCTCTCATTCCATATAAAGGATTTTCCTAAGACCTGTAGCCTGAGTGACAGATCTAAGAGACAGCCTGTCCTGTCCATTCACACAGATAAAACTTTCACTACCTTGCATCCCAACAGCTGAAAGGATTTTTTTTTTTAATTTCAGATTAGAGAGGACATTCCTCTTAAGTAATAACCATAGAGATGCTGCTACCAAGATTTTGCTTCTACACCATCAAATTTTAGCAATTATTCATCTCATCCTCTCTTCTCCATCTGAATGCCCTTTATGTACTGTGTTAAATATATTTCCCTTCTCTGTATCTAGTTTGTATCCAGTCTTGCCAGTAATTATTCCTTGACAGGAGCACAATTATATTCTCTGTCACCTTGGTAAGATTCTCTTTCCATCTTGAAAAAAAATTCTTTCCACTTGGAAAAAATTTCAGCCAAATACCTGCATGCTTAACACTCCTCTTTGCCACTTGAGAGGAGCTACTTGTACACAATTGTGTTGGTCTTTATCCTTTTTAAGTAAACTCCTTTTTATTAAATTTCCTAGGGAAAAAATAATGAAAAGAATCAAGCAACGGATATAGTAACAATGCTACCTGTCATATTGATGTGCATGTCTCTTTCCAGTGCTTGTATCTATCTGATGTTTCATCCCTTATGTTTAGAATATTGATTGTCTGCAGAAGAGACATTTTGTTGTTGTTACTTTCTAATACAGTGGCTTACTAGTCCATGAGCAGACTGATGCTGATATAGATAATGACAGTAACAACATTAGCAACTTACTCTGGGAAACAATCATGCACACAATGCTCTAATGACTGGAGAATTGCAAAAAAAAAAAAAAAATTAACTTCTTGCTCTCTTTTCCTTTACAGCGAACTCTGACGTCTCTACAGTTTCCAACATATGCATCACTAAATTAGATCAGATTTTGGTCCAGTGCAAAGTATTACATGTTATCCAGAGTCAATTTATGAAAACATTTTCATTTAAAATTACATAAATACAATGAAAGCAGTATGAGTTATATACAGTCTTGAGGAAGTCTTTTCTGAGCCACACTGATCTTGTGCACAGACCCTGCAACCAGCCCACTGTGCTGTGATGGATTGATGAGCTGCAGAGAGAGCCTTACACTAGAAAGCAAACTAGCACAGAGAATACATAGCTCCAGCAGGTCAGTATGCTTCTACATGATATATTATCCCTTCCACTTATTTCTTTGGCAGTGGTGCACCTGACTGTCAACAAATTAATAAGAATGAGGAAATTCTGTAGTCTTAGTTTGCTTTCTGGAATTGTTAAGTCCAGGAAAGGAAGCAGGCACTAGATTAATAAGGCAGATTAAAAAAATACTTAAAATTATAAAATACTTAAAATTATTTAAGGAAAAAGTGTTAAATTAAGCACTTAAATGTGGTAAAATACTTTGGACAGAGAAAGATTTAGATATACAGATGTCACTTGACTTCTAGAAATATTAAAAAAATTTTTACCACCTGTGAGGACTTAGAGAATGCTGTCGCATGTCTCAAAACAAGGATCAGAGAAGGAAGTTCTCATAAAATAAGTCACCACAACAGGAATAAGCACAGACAACAAACCAGAAATCCCAGGCCTAATGAAGATGATGATTTGGAATTAGTACAACAGACAAAATTCTGCTGTGCAGATTGTGGGAATTTAAGATAACACTCATCTGGACAAATAATTAGCACAATGGCAAACTGCGTGAAAGGACACATGTGCCAGTCCAAGGAATGTGCTGTTCACTGTTTCCAAGTGGAAACAGCATCTCTGCCCCATGGATACCCATGACCTGGACTTTATAAAAGTAGTACCTCCAGAAGAATGACTCTGGAACCCCCACCACTGAAAACCAGTGTGAAGAAGGACCAGTGGGATGCCTCAGGGACCTGTGTGGTGGTAATATCTTTTGCTTAATCTCTCTCTCTCTCACTCACTCTCCTCCCTCCTCCCTCCGCCCCTTCAGCCCTTCCTGCTTCTTTCTATCTCTCTACCTCCCATTCGCTGTTAAATAAAATCTGAGCTATTGACTTCACCATATGGTCTTGTTTGCACCTTTATTCAGGCAGAGGCATCTTAGGCATCTCTAAGATAATTAGATCTTACCACCTAAAACTTCTCTTGAATATAGACAAAATTCAAATTTTTAGAATGCTACATTTAACCAGGAACACCACCTTCAAGCAGGTACTCTTATTTCATGTTTAACCTGTTTTGAAGAACATGAGCAATGTGATAAGCAGACCCTTTAAAAACTAGGCTTCACTTTCAGTGAGATTTGTAACATATATTTTTCTCCATCTTCAACAGAATTTATTTCAATTCCCTCTCTCAGTATAATGAGGGTAGTGAAACTTAAATCAGAAGATGGGTAGACTCCAAATCCCATTTTCTTACAGTGTCCTAGGTCTCCCTTTTTTAGTCTACAATTTCTTAGGAGAAATTACAAGACAATTCCCCTCTAGTTCTCTATAATGTTCCCTATGTTTTAAATAAAATTTAGTAATCTACATCCAAGAGAACAATCTGTAAGAATACTGTTTAACTTAAGAAGAATTTAAATGTTCAGTAGCCCATATGGGATTAATGTTCTAGATACCTAGATATCTACAGAGTCCATGAGAATTTCCTCTCACATATTGTGAAACTACAATGTCAGCATTTATGTCTGAGCTGGTTATTCAAAGCTCATTAAAATGAATGACCACAAATGCATAAGGTACATTTCAGTTCTATTTTAGCCATTAATATTAGGATGAGATTATACCATAGAAGCACTCACTCATTGACCATGAGAAGTGTACTTAGTATGCACACATATAAATGCAGATGACACAGACTCCAACGGGTCTACATTTTTATTTTAAAACTTAATGTGTTGCCTACTTTGTGTATCCAGGCTCACCTTCATGGAGTGGTTCAGAAGCTTTTGAGTGCCTCACTTGTATTATTTCTGATTCAACACTAGACCTAAATCTTCTGATAATCTACGAGGCACAGTCTGAAATCAGTTATGCTTGTGTGACATCAAAGACCACATTGCTGAGGACAGAAATCTGTGTGGGATCATTTAAATTCCAAGACAAAGATGAGGTTCATGTGAAGTGAAGGCTTCTTTAGTATCTGAAGTTTTGTCAAATGTAAGAAAACAATTTCCTGCTAGATCAGTGATTGCTTTTTCAGCATGAGGATGGATGCTCATGTTGATGGATGCTGCAGACCCTCTGGACTACTGCATTTGTTCTGGATAATCACATATTTCGTGCTGACTTGTGACTTCCATACCCAGAGCCTGGCACAAAAAAAGAGTAACAAACGATATCTGTTCTGAAATTTATTGCTTAAGTCTCAATGCTTAATGTTTAGTGAAGAGAGGATTCACCCACAGCAAACAAACCCACTCATGTTCAGGGAAAGAGAACAGATTAAATTCTTTGAGAGGAGAGAGACCCTCACATGCAACTAACATAAGGCAGTACACTTTTTAGACCTATTAAAAAAAGAAAATCTGTGGTGCCATGTGCCCATATGCCTATAAATATATGTTGCATCTGTGTAGAGCTATCTTTATTTTGAAAGCATTTATCAGACAGAATGGTTCTTATTCCAGTGGGCCCACCTTCTCCCTACAGAGTTCTGAATTTGTAGTACTTGTCTAGCATAGTGTTTTGAAACTACAGAAGCACTAATGACAAAAATATACTTCTGAGGCACCAGAAAGTGGATACAAAACCAAACATGAAGGGATAAATTTCCTTTATAAAACTGAAATTGTCTTGTGTGAAAAATACAAGAATTTTAATGTATCTTAAATTATTTTTTCATATCTCCACAGTCAAGAGGTAATAGGACAGACACTACAACTATAAAGGAACATACATGCAGTATTTGCTTTCACACTTTCTGAGGCAGCGTTTGTCTGACAGAGGCTCTCAATTAATCTAGTTTTATCAGCTCCAAGGTAAGCTAAGACTAACAGATAGAGGTAGCATGGGAAACGAGTACCACACCTTTCTGTGCCCAGCCATGATAGTATTGCAATACTGGTAATAATGTTGAATCTAAAACTTGCTTGACACTGTGAAATGGCCATAGAGTAGAAAGATGAATTTCCCTTTATCAGCATATTTCATCAGCACAAAGCATTATCAATAGGTCATTCTGTCTAGGAAATTACTCCATCATATCCACTTTTTTGCTTGAATTTATTTTTATAATTAGAGGAAAGGAACATAACCTGTCTGTGCTTACTTTTCAAAAAAACTGGGTCAGACATTTGGAGATGTATAGGGTATGCTTTTCACAGAAATAGTGGGCTGTAACTCTTTTTTTCTCTTAGAATCTGGTCATTCCCTAGTGAATTAATGTTATTCTACAGGCAGGAATCTCAAATACACTCAGTACTTCTCTGAGAAACTACTATTCTAAGAGTGGTACTTTCTCCTGAGCAATTGAAACAATTCCAGAGAGGGAGGGAAATCACAAATGAAGCCTTTTCATTTCTCATCCAAAATATCAGATTGCTATTAATCTATGGGGGAAAAGAACCCTAAAAAACAGAAACTCTTGAATAAAAAAAAAAAATGGAGAATAGGAACAAAGGCTGACCAAATCAGCAGGCTGCTTGGACTGCTTGTGCTTTGCTGTGTTGCTTCTCCAGTAGATGTCAGAGTAAAGTTCCACACAAGAACCAGCACCTGTGACTTTGAGGCTGCTTTCAGCTGCCTCTAGTAGGTGTCATCCATCTTCTCCTTCTGATCAGGTAGCCTGTAGCAAACACCCACAGCAGTGTCACCCTCACTAGTCTGCCCTTTTATCCTAACCCATAGGCTACCTATAAATTAATCTCATTAATCACTAAAGAAATACTCTTCAGCAAGGTGATTTTCTAAATCATTCATTTAAGTGAAAGTACTGAAAACTTTAAATAGAGAGTGTCAAGGCACAGTCATGGTTTACCTCTGAATCTCACTAAATATAGTCTACTAAAAGTATTTATCTGCCTTCTGAGATGAAGTTAATTGGATTTCTTTCATTATTGTTCTGATATTCCATAGAATGTTTATAAATTTTGTCAATTCTGAACAGTCTGCATTAAGCAATTTGGTCTTCTCTGGCTTTGTCAAAGGACATGTTGGTGCTCATCCTATGATATTTGCCATTTGTTTTCTCAGTCAGAACAGCTATTTTCTGACTGGACTTCTTCCTGTTTTGTTGAAATCACTTAGAATTTGCATATATATGGTCTCTGACATGGAAGAGGGCTGGGTGGTCCCTGTCATTAGTTTTCATCTGAAAGAAACAAATGAACAAGAGCAATGAATTCTGTAATAGGCTCCCTGACAACTGTAATCTCATTTCAGCATCTCATACCCTGCATTTTACTCACGAGGTCCTATTTGATTTTGCTAGTGAACATTCATATATTTAAGTATAATTTTTTGTCTAAGGCATATAATTTCTTTAAGCACCTACAGAGATCAGTTTCTTTTCCAGTAGACCTCAGTGTATATATCCTCTATATAAGAAGCTTGCCTAAAGAATGACATTGTGTTATGACCATAGGAAAAAAATATTGCAAGTTGTTCCCTGAGGTGAGTAGCTATGTTACAGCCCTTTTTGACTAAAAAATCTTGATACTTTAAATATTTAAAAATAACTCCTATTTTCTATGCAATTGTTCCCTATATGTAAAGGTTTAGCCATAGAGTCATCCTATCCTTCAAGATTTTCAAAAATACTTGGCAACAACAACAGGTAGGAAACATTAAAAAACTTTATTCTATAAAAAGGCTGAATTTAGTTCAGACTGTGAAGAGCTGGGTGTTTCACAGTTTCAAATATTTAATGTCCTAAATCCTACAGTAAATGTTGCACTTTAAAGGTACATGTAATATATATGAATATGAACCTCTCAGATCATTCAGCCCAGTAATTTACTACTGCAGGCAATTATGTCATGCCATATACTATAGTTCTCTATATGCAACATGACATTTCTGCATCCATTAGGGATGCAACATCCTGGGGTTATTTTAGATTTGTCCATTAGGGAGTCATCCTGCAATGGTAAACTGCAGCTCCACTGTCCTCTGTGCAGAGGTCACTCAAAGCTCATCCACTGATGCCCTGCAGCAAATAAGAGGCAGCTAACCCCTCTTCCACTGGCTTAAAAGCTGCCTCACTTTTTCTTGATTCTGCCAGAGAGTGAGCCTACATGTGGGCAGACCCCATGAGTGATTGAGTGACTGACCTCTAGGTATGTGGGGTGAGAAAAGCACAGTTACCTTTCGTGGAAGTAGAGCAAGCTGGCTTACCTTCACCCCTGGAGGGAAGAAGCTAGATTCCCTTCTCTGATACAGCTAATAGATATTCTTCACATCTGCATTCGAAACTCATTTGTCTTGAACATGTGAAAAGATGTACATTATTACCAGTGCAGTTTCAATAGGGTCTTTCAAAGGAATTATTATGATCCTCATATATGTTAGGATATCATTACTAAAGCAACTTCTGACAAATTAACTCTTTCAGTATTAAAGTGTATGGGCTGTTGATAAGTATCTTGGACTATCTAATGTACTCTACATTTCTTCTGCTTAGTGATTTAACAGCTAAATATAAAAAGACAGTGATTTTAATTTTTCTTGATTAATTTTTGCTCAGTTATATCAGTTATATTTTGATCAGTAACATCTAATTTGTCTCAATCTTACTCCTTGACAATGTCCTTGAACTTGTGTCTTTGTCAAATGTCAGTAATGAAAAACAGTTATCCTGCTTCCAATATGAGCTGAGGAATGCAGTACTCATATCTCATATCATAAAGCATTACAATCTCTCTTCATGACAACCAGCTACCTTCTAATCTTTAATAAGTTTCACGTTTGTTCAACAATTTCGGTAAACAACCATCAACCCTAATTTAACAATATTTCCACAGCACTGCACAGATATATTTATTAATTTGTTATAATCCTACAAAATCAGGTGTTTTATAAAGAAAGACAGAAGACTAATTTGGCACTTTTAACCTGGGAATCCAATTGCTCTTAACCCGGTTTCCATTATGCATTGCTTTTATTCACAAAACTAATGAAACAATGTTCTTCATGGACATATCTGGTGACAATAAGTTGGGTTTTTGTTTGCATTTTTGTTTGTTTGTTTTCATGAAGACTTTTTTTTCTGCTTTCTTTTCCCTATTTATAAATTGTAAGGAAGTAGTTTTTCCTTCTTTGGCTTTTTGAGAATACCATATTAAACCTCTCAAAATGTTGCAGATCATTCTTTAGCTGAAGATGCTCCATTGTTGACATTTTGACAAAGATTTTATATCAGGCAAAGGTATAGATTACTAGAAGTAAATACGTGTTAGTTAAACTCCAAACATTTTAGTCAAATTTACTTTAGTCATGAATTTATCTTTCTCAGTCATTCAGTACCCTTCTGTCTTGTGATTTAAAAGATAACTCCAAAACTCATAAGATCTGAATATATAACAAAAAAAGCCAATAAAATTGACTACATTTGTGCTAAAATTCCATTTAGAGTGCACCAAAAAAAGATTGTTTCTTTTTCACGTCAATTGTAGTAATAAATATGATCAATACATAACAAGATAATATTAGGTATCAACTAAAAGATTCACTGATAAATGCCCTATTTGACAAGGCAACACGGTGACAGCATTCCATCCAAATACTCTAGATCCTTTAAACTTTGGAAATGCATTTGGATTATCAAGTAATATATATATGGTTTAACATATCTTAAATTAATAGACTGCATTCTTTAAAAGGAGGAAAATAATTGCAGAGCTTAGATGCCCTGACTTCCTATTTAACCAGATATTGTTAGAGGTCTAACTCCATTAAGTTATATTCACTTTCCACACTCATATGCTGAATCTAAATCAGACTCATGCAAGGTCACCCCATCAGTGCTGAATACCCAACTGGATTTAAGGATAAAAGAAAATCACAAGAGGTCAAGCAATCACTCAGTGAAAAGGAAAATTTAGAAAAGCCTGGAAAAAAAGGCTAAAGGTGAGAATCCGTGTTTTACCTTTTTACTGAACGTATTAAGCATGAACTTAGTGTCCATGTTGAAAACTATGGTAATATCATTGATAGACACAGAAGAGGAAATTTTAGAGTAAAAGAATTTTTGAAAGAATAGGGTCAGTTTACACTGTGGTACAATTTGAAGAAATTGAATCACTTTTCAAGTAGCATAAAAAATCATTTAATGGAGCCACTGCAACAAAACCATCATTACTTTCTTTGTATCAGTCCCATTGAGAGTCACAGAGGTATTGGTCTCAATCACCCTCTTCATTTACATCAGATAAGTTCAGCAAAGCCTTCTAGTGCTCACCTGCCTGGCACAATCTATTCAGCCACAAGTGGAGGCTGTTTACTGCCTGTACACAGCTACTTTGGTATTGCTGACATAGATAATAAAAACATGAAGGAAGATGTGCCAGGAAAGCTTCTGCATGCTTCAGTTGTCCCAGAAAATGGGGCAATGTTTCAGTATTCATCAGACATGCCCTAAAATGTGTGGAGCAGCTATAATCTACCTCAATCTACATTATCAGGATGATGTACAGTCTATGCTCTGTCTTCCCATGTGGCACTTCCTTGCTTTACTCTGTGCCCCTTGGTGATAACATGTCAGAGAAAATCTTTGGGGTAGATTCATACATCAAGAAAAAGGATATTCATGAACTTTTGTTAGGTCACTTCCCTTTATAAATAAATGTCCACAGTCTTTTGTAGGCCAACTAGCATATTTTATACAGTTGTCAACAGCATCCCAGAAGAAGCTTTTGTCAGTCAAAGGGAACTATTGTCAGAGTACCCAGTACAGATGAATATATACTTCAATTTCTTGAAAGTTATGCATCAGAAAATATTTTCCAGAAGAAAACATCATTCTTAAGGCAGATAGACAGGAAATAAGTTAATTTCCTTTCCATCAAAAAATAAAAGAATAAAAATGCATTAAAGTATTTATGTCTGGAAAGGCATTTCAATATAAAAATCTTATCCATTTTGGAAAATCTATAGGCGTGGAATATATGAAACAGAAAAGAATTACACTGTCTTGAACATTGAATTTAACTTTCCATTAACTTATGATTAAATTATGCTGATGTTAGGGTTATTGTGCCCTTGAGCCAAAGTTTAACAGTCCACTTACAGTCTAGTAATAGAGATTTTAAGAAATGATGATTCTGTCATACTGCTAGAGTTATAATAGATATATTTAGATGACTGTTCTCATACAAATGTATTCAAATGAAAAGAGCATCATATCAATCATGATCTGCAACACATCATGGATTTTTTCTGGCACTTTATCTGTTTAAATTATATCTGAATTATAAATACTGTGAATATCAGCAGTTAAAGTAATATTAGCCTAAAAACAAAGGAGATGGGTAGCAGAAACATTTTGTTACTTCACTGTGACCTTCAACTTCACTGCATTTTATGATTCCATTGCAAGAACTTTCCTCATCATTTTAATTTTGTAGAGATGTCTGCATTATTATTAAAACTCATTACACTGCAAAAGCACAGACCTTTGTTGAGAGGCACATATTTTGTGCCTTAAATTGTATACTTACTGACTGCAGGGCCTATAAGGCTCTGAAATAAAGTGCCCAATGTTATAATAATAATTATCACTTTTTAATTTTTTTTTAACATAGATCTGGAGCATTTCATTTAGTTCACTTGTTTTGACACTTTCCCATCTTGTATCCTACCCTAGTGATGCTTTTCTTAAACAAATATTTTTTGAGGCAAAGTGGCAATGACTATACTTCAAAACTGTATCCAGTAACAGATTCACACTTTGAAATGATATAGTCTCTTTCCTAAGGACAATTTCTATCTTTTCCTTATTTCCAAAATAAAAGGGGGGAGGAGGCCCATAACATCACAAAAGCTTAATTTATAAAAGCTGTAGATAAGCAAAAATGTTTTCATTATCTAAACCTTCTAAATATAAGCATTTCAGTATAAGAAAAACCACAAAGTTTTTAGAGCAAGCCAAGCTGTTCCTTTTATTAAGTGTAACATGATCCATGCAACTTATCAGGGAGAAAAGGTCTGATTGCATGTTCTAGCTGGGCTTAATGGCTGTCATAGACTGAAATGGTTCATGCCTTCAATATTCTTACGAAGGAGTTTTGCCCATTATAGCAGAAACTGTATAAAGAAGTTACAACCACCATAGTCCACACCTCCCTGAAGATACCTGACTGTAACTTTGGACTGTGAGTTAAGCCGCCTGGAAAAGATTAGCGGACACTATGGTTCAATCATCTCAGGTCTAGGGAGAAACGAACAAGGCTGAAGGAAAGGAATGCATCCACAAGAAAGCCAAACACAGCAGAAAATCACCTCTGGCTGGGTTTGGACTAAGGTAGACCATACCTCACAAAAGCCAGGTTAACACAGACTCCCCCACCACTGATGGGGGAAGAAGATATTTCAGGGTGTGTGGCGTAACCTCTGGTCAGAGACACTGAACACAGAATCACAGAATCACAAAATTCACAGAATCACTAGGTTGGAAGAGATCTCCAAGGTCATCAAGTCCAACCCATGCCCTAACACCTCAACTAGACCATGGCACCAAGTGCCACATCCAGTCTTTTTTTTAAACACATCCAGAGATGGTGACTCTACCCCTTCCCCAGGCAGACAATTCCAGTACTTTATTATTCTTTCCATGCAAAATCTTTTCCTAATACCTAACCTATATTTCCCTTGGCATGGCTTGAGACTATACCCTC
>VYXF01006766.1:364739-396944 GCA_013397295.1 Polioptila caerulea | reverse complement strand
AGGTGCAGCCTCACCAGTGCCCAGTGCAGGGGAAGAATGACCTCCCTGCTCCTGCTGGCCACACTGTTCCTGATCCAGGCCAGGGGCCATTGGCCTTCTTGGCCACCAGGGCACACTGCTGGCTCATGTTCAGATGGGTGTCAAAAAGCAACCACCCTCAGGTCCCTGTCTGCCTGGGCACTGTCCAGCCACACTGACCCCAGCCTATAATCCTGCAGGGGGTTGTTGTGGCCAAAGTGCCAGACATGGCACTTGGACTTATTAAACTTCATCTTATTGGATTTTGTCTGTTATAAGTAGGGGGTTAAATCTTACAGAGTTAATGTTGAATAAATTATTGTAACTTTTGGGGGTTGAATTAGTGTTCAATGTTAGTTTTAAGAGGTCCAGGATATGGGGGGGTGGATAATCCAAGAAGGGCGTGATGAACAAAACCAGCACACCGCCCAGCAGCACCAGTACCTCGTTGTGCATTGGCTGAGAGACCTGACCAATCACTCGACGCCCTGGAGAAATGATTCGTCAGGGATGAACAACGATAATAACCAATAGTGGCCCTAGGAACGAGCCAATCATGGAGCGGATTCAGAAACTCAACAATCCCGGGCCTGAGGGAGTTATGAAAATGGCGGTTCTGCCAAGCTTCAGGTTCTCCTGTCGAACGTTGTATCCGAGGGAGCACTGGGCCAGCATGGGTCATTATGTTGTTGTGTTTAGTACTGTTCTGGTTTGCTTCGTGAGATCTGGGCTTATCCTGGGTTTCCGCCTCTGGCAGTTTTTGTCTTTAATAAAAAACGAGTTGTCTTTTTACCAGAAAGAGGAGTCTGAGCCTCGTTTCATCAATAACACTGTCTATTCATCCAACATCCATCCTCCCTTAGACAAATCAGCCCAGCTGTGGAACCCCCAAACCCATAGGCCACATCCATGGGACATTCACGTGAAAGGTGTCATAATCCATCAAAGCTCTCCCAAAGTGCTTCTCTGAGGCCTTGCATCACAGGATTGCACATGATGAAAAGTGTTGCAACAGATCCAGAGTCTGCTGTGTCAAACTCCTCCCTGCAGGGGAGGTATCTGGGCATTGCCACCTGACCTGAACATATATTAATCCATTGGATTCTATGTTTCTTGGGGGCACTGTCACCACCAAGAAGATCAGCTAGAGAGGATCATCAGGACACCAGTGGGACCCACAGAGTCACTATCATTCTGTCCCCCTGACTCTTTTCTATTTCTTTCTCTCTCCCTCTCTCTCTCTCTCACACCCACATATTTGCTATCAAATAAAATCCATACTATTGATTTCAGCATATGGTCTCATTTGCACCTTAATTGGAGAAGAGACATTTCTAATAATTTTAATAGAAGGACCATAACAATAGCAAAGAATACAGACAGAAAAACAGTATATGCGAGTCTCACTCACGCAGTTCCCTGATCTGAGAATAAATAAATGTGTGGGACAGCAGTCATGGCTCCTAAAATTCTAAGATTAATTAAAACAATTTTAGGAGCACAAGGACAAAATTTCAGTCTGTCTCAATGTTCTCCCTCTGATAGTGACTAAAAAAGTATTCTTGGGGAAGAAGAGTACAAGAAGCATGGCCTGTACAGAGTGATAATTTATAGAAAAGTGTAATTTAGTACCTCTAACCAGAGGTGGTAGTTGAACCATAATGTTAAGTGTTCTCTGGTGGAGCTCAACTTTATGAATTTCTTTTTGAACCTGCTTATACTTTCACCTCCGTGAGACTCGTGGCAATGAGATCCAGAGTTTAATAATAGAGACACAATGAAAACTGTTCCCAGTTTACCTTCTCCACACAATATATGCTTTTATGAACTTCCATTGTCTTTCCCTTCATCCCTCTTTCCATTCTGAAGGATCGTAGATTGCTTTGTCTGTCTTTGCACTTCTGCTTTTACAGCACCCTGGTGCAATGAATTCCTGAGATAAAGAAATGAGGAAAATAAAGTCCCACATTATTTACAATGGTACAAACTATTATATTATCTTCCTCTAGTCCTTCTAGTCTGAAGAAATCTTGTCCATTTTATAAGTAATCTTCACTTTTTCATAGGAGATTGCTTCAAACTTTTAATAACCTTGGCTATACTTCCCTGTGCGTGAGTTCTTTGTTTCTTTTTGATAAAAGAGGACCAGAAGTTGCAGTTTTTAAGTTAAAAGAAGGCACATCATGAATTCTCAGTGGCATCATGATTGCTCCATATGTTTCTCATTCCTTTTGAAATGATCCTAAACAGTATATTTGCTTTTCTGACCATTGTGAAGCAGGTGATAAGCTTTTCAGAGAAATATCTAAGGTCCTGGTTTTTTCTGAGTTACGTAATTGAAAGTCTATCATTATGGATATATTTTTCTCCATGTGCATTGCTTCTCATTTTTCTACACTGAATTTCATTTGTCATTTTTTCACTTGATCATTTAATATTGTGAAACTGTCCTGTCTCTGTAAGCAACCAGCTGGAGTTTCTACTATAAGAATATTGTTTCAGAGGCTGCTAACAGGAGTAAATCATGCAGACCTGTTGTCGTGTGAGAGAAACTAGTTATTCTCTTTTCTGACCTGTATTCGAGAGCAAATGGGAAGCTACAAATATTTACTTTATATATTTAGATGTATCTTTATAGGCAGACTGATATAAAATTAAGATTTATTTAAAATAAATGTTAATTCTAATTATACTTTATAATGACATGTGCACAAAAAGTTAAGAGAGGTGGGGTGAGGAGGGATGATTTACTTCTTGACAAGTCAAAAGTTATTTATTAGCTAGCAAAGTAGACAAAATAAAAGTTGATTTAACAAAGACACATTAACACTTTGAAGGATTTGGGTTAATCCACTTCCTTGGTTTAAGAGACATGACATACTGTCTGTCTCTTCCAGAAGAAAGACAAAAAGTTTTAAGGTAAGAGATTATACATCTGGAACCTTGGAGGATTTCAAAGGAGAGATTGGCTATAAAAACTAACATGCACCATCAAGGCGGTGCTCTCTAGTAATGCAACACAAACAGCAAGATAAGCAGAAATAGAAAACCCGTGACAATCACATTGTCTGGACAATTTATCACAAATCACTTAAATATGAGATAAAGGAAGAAAAAAATTGTTGTTTCTCATCTTAAGCAGATTAAGAAGAGTTTTACTTTTGCCACCAGCCCTCCTTTAAACTTCTGTAGCTGTTTTGCCTCTTTTGCATGTTCTAAGAAAAATATTTTATTCTGCATTTTACTTACAACAGAGTTAGATATATAGTACACGAAATATAACTGATACATTTTAACAATAAGACATTACTCACAAAAAAAGTGGAATGAATAGTTTCCTAAGATGCCCATGACAGAACTCAGATTCCCAGGATAATCTCCTGAGTACACAAAGCATAAACGGGTGTGCCCATCTTCATCTACTTAAAGCAGTTAGAGGAGTTGCACCGGAGTGGGTTGAGTTTGGATTGTATGGGATGCGGGGAGGAAGAGTGATAAGGAGGGTGATTAGTATTTCCTGTAATTATTGGCAATTGGGTTGGTTTGCCATACTGGAACTCTTACTGGACCCTGCAAATGCCTTGTAAGTTTTCTTCAGCTACTTTTATGAACTGTATATGAGAATTTTCACTTCATTATTCTTCATTCTTATGATTTAATGAGTTACGGGACAGCAGAAAAGGAAGCACAGAATTATGAGTGTAACTTTTCTACCAGTAGGAAATCTGTTTACCAATCCCCACCTTATTGTTCATATTCTTCAGGCATTTCCTAACCCTTACAAGAGGCCCTCTCTTCCCTCTGATGCTTTTTGAGGTTTTTTTAAACCTAGGTATCTCACATGAATCAGTTGCTCACTGATTCCTGCCCTACACCTGAGCAATGCATCATCCTTCCAAATCAGCTATTCCATAGTGTGGAACATTTTTCTCATGTGTTTATTTATCTTGTTCTTCATTACATGTTTTAACAAGCAGTCTGGTATTGAAAACTGGTCTCCAAACACTTTTTAAGTTTTACATCTTGTTTTCCTTGAACTAGCTGTGCTATAAGCAGTAAATTATGCCCCAATTGAAAGGAAATTGAAATTGAAAGCAACATATCATCCTTCTAAGCAAATGGGGTTTTAGGGATGTTCATGTCTCATTTTAAAGCACAATCCACTCAGAACCATCACTATACTCAATTCCACATGAATTTTTGTTCTCAGACCTCATACAATTTTCTGGAAATCCAAAATTATCAAAAAAATTATCGGTATCTGATCTGCCTCTCTTCTGAAAATTCAAGGTTCAGTTCCAATGCAAGTGATGTTTTATTCTTATGTGAAATAGCTAAAATAGAACAAATAAGAGTGAGTATAGAAATGAGGTAGGACTTATTGGTGGGTATCTGACAAAGAGCAGCTCAAACTCAGTTTGTGATATCCATTTCTCGGCAACAATTATACTGGTAGCCTAAGGAAATCACCTGCCTCTAGCTTTTAGATATCTGAATTTAGGTGAGATGAAGCATGTCTTTATTGACTGCTACACAAAAACACTGTAGTTAAATGAAGCGAACAGATGAAAGTGGGTCAATGGGAACAGAGAAGAAAACAAGACCCTCTAATTTTTTCTAAGATAATTTAAAAAATAAAAGCAAACAAAACAAAACAAAACACAACAAAAATCCTCCGAATGACTGCTCTCTTGTCATAGAGACCATGTCACCATATACACATTCTGCACCCGGTGAACACATGATCTGCTTTGCTTTTACTGGTGTTGCACTACTAAAAGTGTGTGCTACCCTTGGCCTTTGTGCATCAGCAGGTGAACAGCAACCCTGCCCATGCAGAGATTATGTACTGCCTGTATTGTACTGGGTGTGTGTTCTTAGTAGGGGCCCACTGACTCTACTTCCAGGTCACAAGCTGGGGAAGTAACTGTGTTTGCCTAAAACAAAACATCTTCACTGATTTGCTTCTTGGGGTGGACAGCTATTTATCATTGCATCCTCCAAACAAATTTCTGTAACAAGGTGGAAAATTTTACAAAGTAATTTCTTTACAAAATAATCTTTCTCCTATTCTCACATAATTGCGCACTTCTCCTCTTTAAAGAAAAAAATTGTGAATAAATAGGCTCTACTGGTTAACCATTTTGTTTTTTACAACACCATGCAAATCTCATTCTTCCAGCTGCAAAGCTACCCTTTTCTTTTAATGCTTACACTTTGCCTTTAGTCAGTCATCCCCAGAACCTTGCCCCATCTGTCCTTCCAGGCTCCTTCAATCTCTTACCATTACAGCTTCAAAGAGCAAAAGACTGCAGCTAGGGAGGGGATGGGAACACAGATTTATATGCAATGTTCAACTGATATTTAGACAAGGAATTTGCCTGCAGCCAGTAGGAGAATGAGGTAGATTAAATTAGTATGATGTTATAAAGAAGTGAGTGACATTTTTATATTTTAATTAAGTGAGACTAGCAACTAGGAAAGAATAGGAATGCAGGAGCAAGGAGAAGAATAAAATAGAAAGGAAATGAAACAGCAGCTTGCAGGAAAAGATGAATGAATAAGATTACTTTTTAGATTCTGTATTGTAAAGCAGGGGATTATAACAAGATGAATATGAAAATGTGAAGGTAACAGGAAACATAAGCAGGAATTTATATATATTTCAAATGACCTTTTTATCTTGGAGTCTGCAACAGAGAATAATCTGTCACTCAAGAAAGCTAATTTTAAAAGAGCATTCTGGGTATTACTATCATCTAATGTACCTTGTTTAATATCCTATTTTTTCATCAGAAGTGATACATCATGGATCAGATTCCATTTCACTGCACATGCTGAGTAGCCATTCCTTACTCATTGAGTAGTCACTCTGGTTTCAAGGAGAAAACCTTGCAAGTAAAATGCTACTCAGTAAAGCTCAGACCTGATCGAATGTTTCGACATCCTCTCAAGGTCCTAAATATAATACAGAAAAGTATTCATGAAGTATGCCCCCAAACCAGCCTGAACATTTTTATATAAAGAGATACTAGTGTACTTTGATGTAAAATTGTGAAGATTATTGACTGGGTTATTTTTACTCAAATTTAGGCATCCATAGGAGAGCAACGAGCAAGTCCCCTATGCAACAAGAGCATCTACATTACTAATGGAGTTACAAAGGTTTTCAAAGGGATTGATTCAGATACAGTGTAATTAGACTTCTCATTTATTTCAGTGGGATAGTAGAAATTCCCAGCTCTGACAAATAGTGTCTGTTACATGTCCCCAAACATACATTCTTTCCTTTTAGTATATTATAGTTCTGTCTTTAATATAAATTTCCCTCAGATGTCTTCGACATTTTTCAAATCACAGTCTAAATTTTGTGCATAATATTAATGCTAAAATGTTCTAGTTGCCTAACCAGTTTTTAATAAGACAATCCACTAGGCTTGAAAATCATTGTCCCAAAAAGTATGAAAGAAAAAGTTGCCTTCTAGAGATGTCTGTTGCTCTCACTACCTGAAGAATAAGCTTGGATGACTAATATAAATTAATCCCTAACCTGGTGAAGTTCAGCTGTGTTGAGTCTCGCGTGATGGGAGTTTTGAAGCATCCAACTTCGACAGACATACAGAAGAAGAAGACATATATGGCATTTATAATGTTTGACAGATTCCTTTATGCACTTTCCTGTGACACAAATGTGTGTCATGTAGTGTGGAATATGCTTTTTGCAACAGTAGCCAATTCTAATCCTCACATCATCTCTTTTTTCACTGTCAGCGCAAAGACAAATTCATTGATCATGACTTTGACCAAAGAGGTACTAGAAGCGACAACTCTGCTTTTTGATCTGGCTTTTGTTATTCCTTTCTCTTTACTAAAATATATTATCATTCTGTAATTCTTATTGCAAGTCATATCTCCATATGTTTTCTTGCGGTTGGAATCATGAATTCAGAACATTCTTCTTTAGTCAGGATATGTGTTAACTTTTACTCAAGTTAAAGTTGAATTATCATGTTTTCAATGTAAGTGTCACAAGCTAGACTGTAAACACCGCAAGATTTTCTTTTAACTTCATTGTTTATGTTATGAATAGAAACAGAAAATTTAATTTAATTTACAGTACTCAATTATTTTAGGCTAATGGCGGTGATGTTTTTTAAGCTAACATTGCTTATTCCCTCAGCTGGTGTATTTTTATCCTTGTAATTTCCTCATTCATGCATTGTGTCTGTGTGCTTGGCTTGTCCTCACAAGAAGATTTCTGTCGAAATCAGAGTAGTGTGAAGTGCTAATGGCTTTCCAATTGACTAAACTTGAAACTAACTTTTGAAGTATTATTCGAATCCAAAGGTCTTCTACCTCTGTAAAGTAGCATTAGTGGTTTGTCTGGGCAATAAGCATGTGATTATTTGAATATTTCTGAGTCAATTTGTAAAATTTTTGTGCAAAATTTTCCTTTGTGCATAGTCACACAAAGAAAATCATAACACCCATTTGTTATGGAGGGCTTTCTTTTCCCCAGTGTTTTGTAATTACAAAGTGATGGCAATTGGTTTTGACTTGTAAATGTATTAGTTTGAATAGCAGCAATAACAAAGGTCTTAAAAGAATTCTTCTGTATGCTCAAATGGGGGAAAGGAATAATGTTTTACTAGTCCGTAGGGAGTTATAACACCTGCTTTAAATGTAAAGCTGCAGTGAGCATTTTAGCAGCTATCTGAACTCTGGAGAACAATAAAGTGCTTGTAAACTCACTTGAATAAGTTCACAACCTAAAGGGAAATAGTGAAAGTGAGAAAAAAAATTTGAAACATCACTCCAATTTCTATCATTTCTAAATACTCACAGATGTTACTTGTGTATAAGAAGTGGGTTCGCCTTACCCATGCCACCTAATTACCCTCTAAGTCCTTTCCTTTTAGAATCAAATGAAAGCAGACAAATATCTGTAAGCACTTGGATAATTTGAACTGTAATTTTATGCATCATGTTTTAGTCCTTTGGGAGAATTCAATAATAGAATTATCCTTCCACAATGCATAATCTTACTGGTTTTCTCCTTTTGATCGTGTTTCCATTTGTGTTTTCATACAGGATGGGAAATTGTGTTGCACAGACACACTGAGTTTTTTAAAAGCTGAAAATCTAATTGTTGTGGGTTGATTCCAGGAGGCAACTAAGCACCACAGTCTGCCTCCCAACAGACTGTTTGGGGTGATCATGAATCACTTGAGAAATTAACAACTTAAAACCGCTGATACACAGCTAGATTGTTTTTATACTTATAACTTAAATTCCACTGATCTTGTCACACTTGTGTCATCCAAATTGTATGCAAGATAAAAACAGCTTTTGTAGAATCATAGACTCGTGAAGGTTAGAAGGGACTTCTGAGGACTGTCCAGTCCTATTCAGAGCAGTTCCAGCCAGAGGAGGATGCTTAAGGTCTTTTGTGGTGTATTGACCCTCGGTGGATGCCAGTGCCCACTAAAGTTGTTCTATCACTCCCCCCATTGGCTGGACAGGGGAGAGAAAATACAATTAAGGTCTCATAGGTTGGAATAAGGATAGGGAGAGATCACACCTGTTACCATCAGAGGCAAAACAGACTCAACTTGGGGAAATTAGTTCAATTTAATGTCTATCAAATCAGGGAAGGATAATGATAAATAAAGGCATATCTCAAAAAGCATATTTCCCACACCTTTCCCTTCTTCATGGACTCAACTTTAATTCTGAATTCTCTCCCTCCTCCCTCCCAGAGGCACAGGGGTACAGGAACGGGGTCTTCAGGCAGGTTATCGCACATCATCTCTGTTGCTCCTTCGTCTTCAAGGGGAGGACTCCTCACACTTTTATTCTGCTCCAGCACGGGGTCAGTCCCTCAGGAGAGAGTCTTCCACAACCTGAAGATCTTCTCCAACCTGAGTCTTTCCCATGGGCTGCAGTTCTTCACAAACTATTTGACTGTGGGTCCCTTCCATGGGGTGCAGTTCTTCAGGAACAGACTGCCCTGATGTGGGTTCCTTGAGAGGTCCCAAATCCTCCCACAAAACCTGCTCTCCTCTCTCCATGTGGCCCAAGGTCTTGTGGCTGCTCTCTCGTTCATACAGCCCAGTGTGCAGCTGGCCTCCTTTACCTCAAGGGCGCCCTGCTGATGAAGGTTGTTTGCTGTCTATCCACAGGGACTTCCTGCAGTTGCTTTCTGTTCCATCAACTCCCAACTGAAAACAGGATGCAGGACTTTGATGAACTTCCTGAGATACCTGCCAGATTATTTCTCCAGCCTATGTAGCCCTGTCAGTACACAGAAGACCTGCTCTCCAGTGGTAGAGCCTACAAATTGTTAACATCCCACGCCATGGTCCAGGCCACTCAAAAACATGTTACATATCATCAAACACAATATCAGTCCCCGAAGGATGCCACTCATGACCAGGTATCAGGCGAGGGTTTGCATCCCCTATCTTACAGCTTCATATCCCAGAAGTCCAACCAGTTTTCCACCTAGTTACCCAGTCGCTATTTAATCTGTATGGTCCTAAGCATACTATGAGAGAACAGGTTGGATGTCTTGCTAAAAACAAGGTAAAGAACATTTACATTCCACAAAGTCCCCTACTTCATCCCAGAAAACTGTCCGTTTCATCAGGCTTGTTCTGTTGCTTGAAAAATCACAAATCCACAAAGTCTCAATGTCTTCTCTTTAAATCTTAAAAATCACTTCTTTCGTTTTGTCTGCATGATAGGTAAAATTTGATAAAAAAGAAAACACTAATTTCCTTCCATTTCAAATCATTTTAATTAAGGTAATTGACTTTTCAATGAGTAAGCTCCTAGTATGATATTGGAAAATATATAATCCAAAAAAATTTTAAGTACATTATAATATATGAACTATTTATTTAAAGCTTCTAATTGAAAAATATAACCATTATTTCTACGAAATATAAAACATTCAATAATCTTGTAAAACAAATTAGAAATTTTCTAAGAAAGAATGAGTTTCAAAATCTTGCGGTATTGAAAGAGATATGACATTTACTATATTTGGCAAATGTTAGTTAAATACTTGTTATCAACTTTTAGTTAAATATTTGTTACATCTCGGAAATAATTCACAACAAACATTATTTTATTAAAATCACATTACTTTTTCTCTGCATTTGTATAAGCAGTAGAATATTTTTAAGAACATTTTTGTCTTTTTCTTAAGTTTTTAATCACTAGAATAAAGCTAGTTTTGGAAGTCTGAACTATTATTCACCCAGTAGGTTCAGAATTCTAATGCTTGCACTGTATCTCCATTCAGAGAATAATCTTTCTGTTAATAGTCACTTTACTAAAATTTTATGTTCTCTTGGACAGCCCAGTGTTGTACAATTTTCATTGTCTAGTGCAAGAAAAAATGTGTAGCTGTGTCTTGAAAGCAGAGTCAACCAGATATCTAGTGAGTAATGATGGTTGAGGTGAATTCATAGACATTTTTAATTTGGCTTTTGTTAATTATTCAGAGCATCTGTAACCCTAAAGGTGTAAGTTTGAAGTGGAAACAGAGGCTCTTTGATGGATGAGAATAACTGGAAGAAAACTGTTTGGGCTAGGATAGAGAAGGCTCTTTCTAAATTATGGTAAACCAGTGTCCTTCAGTTTAACCAATGTGCTGTCAAAGATGAAGACTAAGAAAATCCGAGTGAGGAGGCCATAATGGTGTTTTTGGTTATAATGAAAAACTTTAACTACTATTACTGCAGAGAGTATATAATAATAGACCTCTTTATTCAAACTACCTTTTTCTATGTAAATTTTAGTACAAAACATTTCATGTGGAAATATCCATGTACCCATTGTAATTCAATACCCATTGTATTTCAGATAGAAACTGAAATAGATGCTGATATATCCTTATTAATTACTTTGCATTTAAACTAATTGCTTCATTTGCTTTGAAATAAAGAACACTTTTTCTGTTATCCAGTCAACTTCTAAATGGTCGAAAATTTTAAAAAATGGTCATTGGCCTTCTTTGTTAATTTACCATCAGTTTTTTGAATATCTGCAGTAGCGTGATCTGATAACTTCAGTAACGTCACAGGCCACTGTAACAGTTTTCCTAAGTTATATTTTATACAGCATACATTTAAAAATTTTAAATATCAGTTATTTAGAACTCTGAGGGTATAGTCAAGAACTGCTTCTTTTATTTTCCATCAGCTGGTGTTGGCATATTGTATTTCTTTACAGATGTTGATGGTAATGATGATTGTTGTTGTTGCTATTGTTGCTGGTATTATTATTACTAATTATTTTATTATTATTCACTATGGTTACCCATTTCAACAAAAAAGTGTTGATATTGGAGGGTTTCCAGTTATCTGCACCTATCAAGCATGTGTTTTCAGACAGAGTTAATGTTTTTCAGTTTGTGCTGTTACCTTTTGTCCTGTTGGTGAGCATTATTGGGGCAAGTCTGGCTCCCTCTTGTTCACACCCTCTCATGATGTATGTATATAAATACACTTGGAAAAGAACTGCTTCCCCTCCCTGAGCTTTCTGTACTCAGGCTAAAAAATTTTCTTTGCTTTCTCAGGATCTTGTACAAAAGTTGTTCCAGTCCCTTAATAATCTTAGCTTCAATATTTTACAATGATGGACAAGTCATAAGTCTGAACTTTCCCCCTGAGAAAACAATGACAAATGCATATCTGATGCCACAAGCTTCTGTACAGTAACTTGAAATTTTCTCATGAAAGATTGTAAAAATGAAAAAAATAGACCTCACACAGATTAACAAGTATCTCAGATAACACTAAGCTCTTTTGCCTAAACAACAACAATTTCAGAGCACTGCTCACTAACACTGAAAGGGAGACAGCTGAGGTAGGATTTAGTTCTCTAAACACACAGCCAAGTTGATTTCCTTTGGTGATTGCACTTGGCTTACAGTTATGCCTCTATAAGCACCATGTGTTACCCATGAATCCATTAGTGTATGTGATAATCCATAGCAGTTCTTTCAGTTAACACAGGATCCCAAAAATGTATCTGCTTAGCCAAATCAACTTTTTCTCCTAGTTTGTGTGTAGATCCCTTATTTCTTCATCTCCTTCTGTATTTAGTTTAGAAGTCACCCTGACAGAGACTTCTAAACCCATTAAATCCTTATAAAACATGGAGACCTGTCCCACCATGGCAAATAAAGACCAGGTAAAATTTTGTAGTGTACTAAAAATGGCACAAAATTCTTATTTGTGAACAAATTAATTTTGTGCAAGGAAATTATGCTTCAGAAGATTATTCATATCACCTACATTAATCAGTTGCTCAGAATATTCCCCTGGCAAGGCATGGTGCTTCAAAAACATATATATATCTTGCATTGATCACTGGGAGACCTTAATGTTGTTTGTTTTATTTTTTTCCCTGTGGCTCTAAATAGATGATGGCAACAGTTTGAATCCATCCTCAACAAATGGAATGAGTATTTTAACACAGGAACTGTCATGCTAGGGCTCCACTGTATCCCATTGGGATTTAGAATAGTTCTGTAGATCAAATGCAGAGATGTCCCTGGTTCTGTGTGTGGAAAACAAGGTCAAGGCATTGATACTGTGAGCTGATACCTAACTAACCATTGCCAAACATATAGGAGGAGCACCCTGGAGGTTCTAGCCACATCATAATGACTTTGTTTTGGTGATGTGGAAAGACATACAGCTAATCTGCCATCATTTGCCTCCTTCAATAATAAATAGCATCAAATAAGACCTGAAATCTATAATGATACATCTTTTATATTAACTAACAAGTGTTTTAGATCAGTCATATGATTTCCCACTATTGCTACAACTGAGATAAGAGTCTACTTTGTATTGAGTAATATATTATTTGATATCTAGAGTCATGTAATAACCAATAGGCATATATCAGCCATAGTTACTGAAAGATTTTATCATCTGGATTTTTATTTCTATATTTTATTTCTTCTTGCTCTGTTTCATCATTTCCTCTATGATAATATGGGGTTTATTGAGCTGATAGTGTTACTGGTGCTTTGTTGTAAAACCACAATAACCAATAAAAGTATATTAGGAGCCAACTGAGACTTAGCCTAAATCAGAAAGTTTTGAGTGCAAAGTAGGTATTGCATGGGAGGGATAAATTACTTGAAGTTGTCATGAATATGCACATAATGGAGTTTTGTACATGAAAACTAATACTGCAAAGAAAAGTTAAATTATGCTAGCAACATAATTTTAAGGTAAGCCAGGAGTTTCTTGTGGAAAAAACAAAAGAGACCATAAATACTTTGAATGATTTTCGAAATATATTTTGATATCGATCCCCTTCAGTCTGCTTTATATTCAGTTATGGAACTTTGGGAAGATGGGAAGATACTAGAAGAAATGCAATGCCATTGACATGGAACAAGAGCAGAATTCAAACTCTGATCAGGGATTTAAGTTATCATCTTTTGGATTGATTGAGTCACTAATTTCAGTATCAGTTAGTAGTGGATGTGCTTCTAGAAGTACTGAAAAGTCCCCCCTGTAGGCTGTTAAAAAGATTTGGAATCCTACCAGTCATGCCTGGCGATGCAAATTAAACAAAAATGGTTGAACAAAAAGAAAGGTATCATTTCAAAAAGGTGAAACAAAAAGTACTATTGGTTAAAATGCACTGACAGGCACATCTGTGTGCTTTGTGGGCTCCTGAAATGGAGATGTATCTAAGGAATGGATTAAGTCTATGGGGAAAATATAAAAGGACCATTACTTAACTTCTACTCAAGGTATATGTGAAGATATTCTACTGTCTCAAAGACTTCTTTGAGCCCAGGATTTTTATTAAGCTATAAACAGGTTTTTGGTTATCAAAGTTATGTTAAAAATTAGAAAATTCAATGAAGAAATTTCTTTCTTATTTTAGAGTATTACTCCCAGAGAGTCTGATTTAAAGGTAAATTGTGTGTACTTCTGTCTCTATAATATACTGTCCACAAAAACAGTACACTCAATACATGCTTTGGTATCACTTGTAGAATGTTTATGTGTAATATACTATGTTGTTATCAAATAATGCCTCGACATTTGAAAAGAGTATTTTTTGAGTTGCTAAATGTGACTGAAGGTCTGTTTGGGAATATAGTCTCTCCTTTTCATCCCATGCAGTAATAGAATTATTGGAGAAAAGAAAACATATTGATGTTCTAATGAAAGGAGAATGCTGTGTGATGTACGTGAGGAAGCAGTATTGAAAATTTATTCTGAATTATCCTATGTAGCAACTCATACAGTTGCAGAGTTCATCATCAGACTTTATCTGGGAAAGACAGAAGCTGAAGATATTAAAATTTAAAAGGCACATTTGCAGAGAATATGTAATGAGTTCAAGAAAGATGATTGCAGTCAACTATTGTACAGAACATGTGTAATGAAAAAATCAGAACATATTTCAGGAATAGATAGAGTAAAATCTTTATTAATACTCATAAAATCTAAGTGTCAGAAAGCAGCATAGAAATCAATGAGATTAAGCAAAAGTCAAAAGGCAGATGGCAGTGATTTCAAATGCAGATATGGTCGCATAAAAAGAAGATCTATAAAATCTAGATCTATAAAACAAACAGAGCAAGTAAAGCCATTGTATAATGTGAGCAGTTGGCAGTTGTAAGTTCACAAGTATAGGAAAACAAAACTAAATACTATTTTTTCCACACATTAAATATGAACTTCTTATATGGATTAATTTTTGGAAAAGGTGTAGGGAGAACATAGGAGTTAATAAATTAAAAATATAGTTAAATTGAAAACAACAGAAGAAATAAATTTCTAAAATGAGGAGGAAATTTCTGTTGTAGACTGAATGTATTACATTAGATTTTTAATAGGTCAATGGAGTTTCACTACCTACACTGGACTCAGGCTCTAACATGGAAATATGTGGCTGTATTGAAAAAACAGCATTTTCAGCACCAAGTGATATACAACACATGCCATCCTGACAGTACTGGTGTAGATTGAAATCTGCCTTTTCCTCTCTTTTAAGTTTATATCCATAAAATATATTGCTTGTTTTTAAGGGTTTATTAAAAAAAGTAAAAAAAAAAAAGGTGATGTATCTTGAAAATAATGTGGTAGCATTAAAAAGGAAGAATATTTCCTGTGCATATGCAAGAATATTAAACAAAACAATCAATGTGAAATGATCAGCATATAATGTCAGGAAACCCAAATTCTTCTCTGTCTAAGATTGGCAAGAATAGTCTAAGTAACATTGCCTTTAAGTTTCTGTACCTAACGCAATTCATCAAGTACCTATCACAATTCATGAAGCAACTCAGAATTTCCCCACCACATAGCAAAGTTTTGACAAATGGAAGAATTTTAGAGGGCCTATGTCAAGATGTGTAAATATAAATTTCATATAAAGAATTATATATTGAAAAAGAAAACAGTAAATTCACCCTAAAAAAAATACTGCAAACCAATATCTGCAAAGAGTACAGGCTTTGACCAGGAAAGTATCCCAAGGGCTCTGCCTGGTCATAAATACTTCAACTATTTTCATTTTTGTATGATACTTGATATGGCAGATTGGGTGCATTGGCCGCATATTTTTCAACAGTAGCAACATAGGCCACCAAAATATTCATCTGGAGGACCTGGCAGAGAACATATGCAAGGGAAAATGTTAAATATGGACAGGCAAGCTGGGCCTTTCATTTTGCTATGCCTATTTTTGCAAGTGATAGATTGGGTCAGATCCTATTCCAAATGAAAACAAAGGATAAAAGTCCCTACTGTTTAATAAACAGGAGAGGTTTTCTCATCAGAAGACCCACAAAGATCAGCACAAGAGTCCCTTCGGCAGAAAATATTACTAGACAGGTGCTGTTTCATGCACGGTTGGAAATATTGCACAAAATTCTTCAGTCCATAGTTTTCACCAACAAAGACTGTCTATATCTAAATCAAAAGCCAAGAAATGAAGAACATGATTTATTTTTTTGGAAATATATTTTGAAAAATATCTAGATAAAGGGGTAAAGATGGCCTTCATCTTTGCTTAGAAAGGACATTGGAAGGTGAATATCAGTTTGAATTTAACCCAGTATCATACTGGTAGCATTATAAGAAATGCTATTCAGTATATAGCCATAAATGGCATCTACTGCAAGGATGTGTAAGCAGTAAATTCATGCTTGTAAATCACTCTGGGATCTGAAATTGTAAGACCAAATTGTAAAGTAAAATGTCAAGTTTCACTGAGTTCTGAGTTGAAGAAGAGGGTGATGAACTCCCCAACATAAGAAACAGAGATCTTCAGGAAAAACTTGAACATATCACTTTTATTTTTTGAATGTAATGCGATTCATATACCCACTTTCAAAGAATAAAAGGCACCAAAATCTTGTTTCGTGGAGAAAATTGTTAGTGGGATGGAATTCCATCAGGTCTGAAATGTTTTCTTACTTTAGCAACAACTTGGCATCAGTTTTCTCTCAGACATTAAAATCAATGGCACAAGCTCAGGCTTCAGTACATGGACCATAGCAGTAAAGCTAGCAGGCTTTCTCCACCTTTTTTCAAGTTTAATTTGTAACCAGAAGATAAATTCATTGGCATGTTTTGGTTCTTTCTCGTTTCTGCAGTGATACAAAATTACACTGAAACCATCTGCCTTGACAAACAGAGAAAAACTTTGTTTGTGTCAAGTTTTGGCAGGTTTGCTGCCTTTGTACTGCTGAAGGACAGTGATAAGCCTGACCCTGTGTTTCTAGTCATTGTGTCAGCCCTAGGGATTGTCTAACAAAGACTGAAGAATATATACTCAACTATACAGTAACATAAGAGGTTGTGGTAAATGTCAAAAATAATGGAAACTGAAAAGAAACATAATAATCACTTCATCAAGTGTTTCTGTAAAGCACAAAGAAATTTTCTGTCCAGTTATTGTAAAATATGGACAGATTTTTCTCCTTTCTCCTGCAGTTTTATAAGTACAGCTATCTGATGAGTTTCTGTTTCTTCTGAAAAGTGAAAGCTAAGTAGTACAAAAATATGTTACATGATCAGCAGAGCTGATCTTTTTCTCAATGTCTTTGATAGGAAAACTCATTGAGAACTTTAGAAAATTTTTCTATTAAACAAAGCTAGTTCATCAATATGGAAAAGGTGCTTTTCAATAACAATTTGTAAAGTACCTTTTCCACTATCATTCCTTAAAATATGATAACATTTATAAGCATCAGATTAATAATGATTCCTAGAAGTGGGCTTCTGAATAAATTATACCTATTATAACATACCAGAGAAAATTATTCTGAAATACTCAATAAATTATTTAGTTGCAGCATTAGACATTGTGGTTCAAGTGATGACTTTTAAATAGCTTTCAATCAGGAAAATTTCCTTTGCAAATGGATGTGCCATCTTGCAATTCTCACTACTGTGTGACAAGATTTTCAATCCCAAATGTTGTCAAGTCAATCTAATATGTCTTTTATACAGAGCAAAAATACACTTTTTGTTAGACAGAAGCCATATCAGGTATGCTACTACATATCCCTACCACATATTTTTTTTTTAATTTAAAAGTATACCAATTAATTAGCTTATTATTTAAAATCAGTTAAAAACTCAGGGCATTTAAGAATTTTGGCAACAGTGTCAGTCTTGATTTTGTCCCAAATGATAATAGAAATGGAATAAACTTTATATTTAATCTTTCTGTCATTAACATTCATTGAAATTTTATTCATACATTCTATTTGAGGAAATTTATGTTTTAGTTTAACATCTCTCTAATTGTTATGATTATATAAACTACAGACAGGTCAGGGGAACAGCATGTGTAGCTCATCAGTGTGACTACTGTGACAGCAGAGGTGGTACCTAGCCACCCTTATCCTGTTCAAAACAAATTTGAATTAAGGGATTCAATTTGCTTCTATGAATGACTCCTATTAATGTGCCAAGAATTCTGATTTTTAGGTTTTTCATTCAACTCTTGCTGCTTTTTAGAGGTTCTGTGGAAAATTGCTTTTGGGGCTCTTGGGCATGAATAGCGCTTTACAGCACTGCTGTCTTGTCAATACTGCTTAAATTACTCAGCATTAGGGAAGGAAGTGACACAGAAGGACAGGGAAAAACAGGCCAATACACCTATCTGCAGAGACATCAGAATTGTGTTTGCCCTTCACTATTAGACAACAGACTACACCATAACCCAGGAGAAATAATGTGCAGACAATGAAAATGAAAGTCAGATTAATCCCATTTAGCGCTATGAACAATAATAGAAACTGGTGAGGTTTTTTGGTCATACCACAGGCATTAGTGAAGTGTGCACTTCCAGATTATAACCTGCTTGATTTCCTCCAAAGGTCATGGCTTTGGCATAATCCTAACAGTTCCAAATTAAATTAAATATGAACACTTCCATTCTAAACCAATATATTGGGTTTGTGTGGCCAGGTTTTGGTAGTGTAGGGGCTACAGGGGTGGCTTCTGTGAGAAGCTGCCAGAAGTTTTCTCCATGTCCTGTAGAGCCAATGTCAGGTGACTCCAAGATGGATATGCCAGTGGCCAAGGCTGGGCCAATCAGAAGTTATGGTAACACCTCTGTGATAACAAATTTATGAAGGAGCAGGAAAAAAGTTATTGAGCAGATATAATTGTGGCCATAGAATAGCAGGGTGAGAACACATGTGGGGAACAACTCTGCAGACACCAAGGTCAACAGCAAATGAGGGGGAGGAGGCACTCCAGGCACCAGGACTGAGATTCCCCTGCACCCTGTGGTGAAGACAATAGTGAGTCAGGCTGCATCCTGCAGCCCACAGAGATCCACAGGGATGCAGAGATCTGCAGCCCCTGAAAGAGCCACAGCAAGTGGATGCTGGACAGGAGGCTGTGAATCCATGGGAGGCCTGTGCTGGACCAGGCTCCTGGCAGGGACCTGCAGACCATGGAGAGAGGAGCCCATGCTGCAGATGGTTTCCCAGTAGTATGTGTCACCTCACGGGGAACCCACTTTGGAGCCACTCATCCTTGAAGAACTGCACCCCACTGAAGAATGACCCACATTGCAGCAGTTTCTGGAGCACTGCTGCCTGTGGGATGGACTCATGTTGGAGGAGTTCATGGAGAACTGTCTCTAATGGATGGGACCCCACACTGGAGCAGGGAAAGGACTCTCCTCCCTGAGCAGAGGCAGAAACAACCTGTGATGACTGTAACTCCCATCTCCTGTCTCCCTGTGCTGCTGGGGCAAAGAGGTGGAGCTGGGAAAGAGAAAGAGGTGGGGGGGGGGAATGGGTTTTTAGGGTCTTATTTTACTTCTCATTATCCTGCTCTGATTCCACTGGTAGTGAATTCTAATTCGAGCCTGTTTTGCCTGTGACAGTATTTGGTGAGCAATCTCTCCCAGTCTTTTCCTCAAGTCATGAACCCTTTGTTATATTTTCTCTCCCCTCTCCAGTTACAGAGGGGAGTAATGGAGCAGCTTTGATGGGTACCTGGAATCCAGCCAGTGTCAAACCACTATTACCAAATTTTAATAAGGCACTTTTTGTGAATGATATATGGTAACATTATACTATAATCATCATGTCCCATTATTTCAATTATTTTTTACTTTCTCACTTAATATTTATTTCATANTTATATATAATAATTCATATGCAAAATTAGTTTAAGATTTTAATTCTATCCAGTATGCATATTTTCTTTGAGGATATTTTTTAATGTAATTATATTTTGAAAACTTATAGTTAATGGAATAGCTGTCTAGAAGACTGAGATGAAAGGAGGATTAGCTAAATTGTTAGAACATGGCCGTAGTAACCCCAAGGTCATGGGTTTCATCCCTGTACAGGCCATTCTTTCCAGAGTTGGACTTGATGAGCCGTGTGGATGCCTTCCAAGTAAGAATATTTTGTAAAAGTCTGATGATTATATAGTTGTTACTGCTTGATAGTCCAGATGGTACTATTAATTAATTAATCAATCATCTATATAATATTATGAACGTAAGTGCTGTTGTATGAAAAATAACTTCAGTGTGCTGTGGAGTTCATAATAACACACCATACAAAAGAAACAAAGACAAAGCATGGGACACATGGGAAACTGCAGAGAGAGAATAGTGGTAAGTAATACAGGGAAGATTGCCTGGAATAAGCGAGTTCTCCAAAAGGGTTTGAAGGAAGAGATAAAGGTATATGGTCTTTTCACAGGGCTGCCAGAGACCTCTTGGGTCAGCTCCCTGCAGACAAATCAAATTGAAATCACTTTCATAAACCCTCCAAGTTCTATCTTTAAAGCATTTTGGGGGTGAATTGCCCTCAGTACTTGTGCCTGGAAGACTGGCCCAGAACTGTGCTCTGAGAGTTAGAACCTGTCTTCTCAGTCCAACTTCAACTTACTCGTAGAGGTTGATAGTCAGCTTTTCCTATGGCAGTCAGATCTTTTATCTTAAAAAATAGTTCTCTCTCACATGCTTGCCACCATGGCATACTCATATACAGTAATAACTTCCCTCATGTTTAATTTTTGCTGGATTAATCTCTTATCCTGAGATTAATGTTCTTCATCTCTTTAAAAAACTCTACATCTTCAGATATGATTTCAGTTCATTTTTCCTTAGTACGCTGACAAAAATGGAACATATTAGATTTGAAATCTCATCTGGGCCTTTAAAATGGCATAAAGGCTTCATTCTGTCAATTAATCTCCTGGGAAAACCTCTCCCGATTCACAAGAATCACCACTGAATTTTCCTGATAATTTCTCTGCGGTAGGAGGCATCCACTCTGTAATCCTGTCATTAGCTAGTACCACTAGTCCATTCACAGATGAAGTATCTCCTAGAAAAAAAATATTTTTGTTATCCAAAGCATTAGGCTGATTCACCAAGTGGACAAAATCAGCCTACAAGAATACTGTCAGACCCCAGCAATATATAGACACAAAAAACCCCTGAGATCTGGATGATTCCTGTATATAACATGCAGACGGATGATTCTGTTACCTCATCGTAAACCATCATCATCTAAAGGCAGTAGGAAGCCAGAATTAAATCCAGAAGAATCATTATAAGCAATTTTCTTTTGGCATGATAACATATTGACCTGTTTTTTCTGACTTTTTGGTGTTGAGATTTTATTATTTGCTAGAGTCCAGACACTGCTTTCACCAACATGAAACATTTCCATTGCTGGACTCACTTCCTATCTTCCTTCTCAAGGAAATTTTTTCCTCCCTAGGTTCTGCATCCCTTCTTTACAGAGCTGTTGCTCTTATTCCTTAAAGAAACAGGCCCTCACATCCTCTACTCAGTTCACTTCAGTAACTAGTTTACCTCAGTGCATCTAATCATCTCTGTCTAATATTGAATCTTATTTACTGGCATTCTCCTCTGAAACTTTCGTTTGTTTTAAGCTCAAATCCTAATCTCATTGTAGATGCTTTCAGTGGTCAAAGCTTTGCCACAGTAAAACCCCTATTCTCTTTTTACCCTGTTTTTTCCACTGTTGGTTTCTTAGACTTTAAGCCTGTTACCTCAATCACAGCTGTCTCATTCAAGGGTAGGAATTAGCTGCTTTTTGCACTCCATCACACACTGAACTGTTCTGTGCTACTCACAGCACAGGATCCCTGGCAGTCTCTTGTAAACTGTGAACTACAGCCACACTACCCCTGCTAAAGACAACTGAGTCCCTGGGTCACACCCTTACAATGGAAAACACAGAGATTGGACACAGGGAGCAATGGAGCGTAGAAAACTCATCACAGCTCCATATCCATTCATCAAGCTGTCATTGACATTTTCACCCATAAGAAGTAAAGAAATGAAGCAAGATAGAGAGAAATTCTGTGTGGCTATAGAAGACCATTCTAATAGAACACATAGAGATATTAAATTTGAGACAATTTGATGATCCCACATATAATTTTTTTATTTCACATTAAAGTAAAATTCAAATTGTCATAAGAAATAAAATGATGTAGAGTACTTCTGTTCATGACTAGCAGTGATCTCTAGTTTACTGCCTTGTTTGGGATGGCATTTAATATATATTTAAGAGCTTCTTACATGTGAAAATGTGGAATTCCTCCATAAATACATTTTTAACCATCTAATGAGATCTTGATTTGGACAGAACATTGCAGTAATTTGTTCCAACCAACTCACAGTTGTAAGCCTTCTTTATACACCTGCATCTCTAGTGTGTCAGATCATTTCTCAAACATTAATGAACTAATCATTTTTTAAGGCAGAGTGACTTAACTGCAAAGCCTTCCATAAATCATATGGGATTATGAAAAGCTCTCTCAAGTCTTTGATCACAATTCAAATTAAATGGGTCATTTAAAAAATATTTAAACATCAGTTAATTTAAAGGTTTGATTTTTGCCTTCTGGTTTTGGTTAAGGTCAAACACAGAAGCATCGAGTTACTGAAAGAATTGTGATATATTCAACATTTGATGGAATAAGTTCCTGAAGTGCTACTACATGTCTACTGACATGATGTATATTACACTGTTCAGTGTTTCCTATTAGAAACAAGCTAGTGATTGAACATATTGTTACTAATTTTAAGGATTAACCTATGCCATTAGATTTATCTGTGACTTTGACTGTGTTACACGTACATCTTTCAGAGATTTCTAACACCACTCTTGGAAGTTTATGTAGTAGAATGAGCTGAGTTTCAGCTTTTCAAACAGAACAGTACTAAATATTTACTAAAAACCCCCATCTGTCTTTTAAAAGTTTGAAATGTATATGGAAGAATATTTCTTTTCCTTAGCAAGCATAAATGTACGTGTATATATAAAAATATAAATATAAATATATATATATATATATATATATACATACATGTACAGTACACACCTACTTTCATGCTACCACTACTCTAGACGGGGGAGAAATTCAGTAAGATTTCCCTCTAAGGACTGTTCTAAGGAGCCTGCTCATTAAAAAATGCCTTAGTCTATCAGTTCTTGATTATTTTTGAGGAAGGAAATTTATTCTTCCAGGGGATTTGGAAGGGAGACAAGATAATGCCTCAGGCTGCTGTGCACAGAAATTTGGTCACCTGTTTTTCACTTGTTTATTTTACATTGTCATGGGAACTTTAGTAAGTATCTTGTGTTTGATCCTTTCTAAGACAAGCAGTGGCCCAGACTTGGCCAACTCTCAAAATTTTTGTGAGTTTTAGCATTTGTGAAAATATTAGTGACATTTTCCTGGACAGTTTTCCATGGAAGAGAAAAATCATAGATAGTACAGTTAAAACACCACCAGTAATGACCTATGAAACTGACCCTCATGTTGGGAACTTTCCTGGTCTAGCAGCTAGTGACCTTTGTTTTCCTTAAAAAAGCAGAGGAAACATTGCCACTGTGAAGATGAGTAAAATCTTTCTCACATCACCTTGTATTTTCTTTCTTTTTGTTTTGAAGTACATAGCTACATTTGCGTATGTCATAAGAAATGTTTGTTCTCACAATAAAGGAAAAAATTTGTGGTATTACTTAAATTTCATGTTGCTATGAGACAAAAACAGGACTGAACATTTTTGTCATGATGTTAAAATATGGTGTTGTGGCATGAAAATGGCTTGTGTATACTTATCAGGCAGTAATTATCATGTGGGAAAAAGCAATTTTATTTTGTAGAAAAAATAGTCAGTGTGTGGTATCACACACTGTTTTCATTTTCCAAGTACATTGTTGCAACTAGCTTCCAAGTTGAAGTTCAGTAGGAGTTTTGTGTACCTCAAAAAAAAGTGATGATCTTGCACTGTTCGACATCAGCTTATCAGGGTTCACCTATCAAATGAACTGAAGATTTTAGTCTGGAGACACGTTCAGGAGTTGTCACACAAAATATATTGCTGTTACAAAAAACTGACATCAGTATGACTTTGTAACTCAATAATGCACCCACAGTCCATGAACTTCACACCAGGCAAGGTGCTATATGATCATAATAAAAAAGTAATTATTCCTAGAAATTGCATGCTGCTATACATTTTTATAATATTATTTTAAAGGGAAAAAAATACTCTCTCTTTCATACAGTGTAAAAGTTACTCTCAAAATTTATAGTTATGTTTTATCATCAATACTTAAACACTAAACAAATGAATATTTTTTATCTCTGTAGGAATAGAAAACTGTGTTTTTCTCCATTTACTCTTTCCACATGATCATTTTTTATGTAAGACCTGCCACTTCTGATTCAAGCTCTGTAACAGAAAGGCTTTACATTTGACATAAAATTGCTTTCCCCCTATTTTACACATTCTTTTTTGTTTTGTTTTGAGAAGAGGAAAAAGCAGGTTAGAGTTCAGCTGCCATGAAACAACTTGTTACTTTAACTTTTAAAAAAATAATCTTTGGATGTTATCAAAATAGTACAGGTAAAATTTTGCATTACAGCAGAGTGTTTTTATTACATTCCCAGACAAAACAATTCTGCAAGGTTCTAGGGGTGTATGGGCTTGGTCTTGGAGCCAGTTGATATTGTCTCTGTCAGACATAGGGGAAGCTTCTAGCAGCTCCTCAGAGAAGCCACCCCTGTAGGCTCCATACAGGAAACACCACATTATTCAGAATATTTAGCAACTCTTCCACAAGCTGGGAATCTTGGGAATCTAGAATATCAAATTTGACCTATAAGTAGAAAAAATTATGCTCACTACTATAAAAACTCATGCTGAAATTCAGGCCCTTACATTTAACTTAAAATATTTCACTTTCTCAAATTTTCTCCACCCTAAATATATTTTTAAAATTTTCATGTAGGAACTTGCTGAGGGAGGAAAGTGTCAGAGGTTGAACTGTGAGACAAATTAGCAGGTTCTATAATCCACTGCCCTAAAGACACTTTTTATTTTTGTTCACATATCTGCACTTTGATGGGCTTCCTTGACATTACGCCCTAAAGATGGGAATTCAGCTTTTATAGGTTAAATTTCTGACTTGTTTTTATTTTTGTTCACATATTTGTACTTTGATGGGGTTCCTTGACATTATGCCCCAAAGATGGGAATTCAGCTTTTATAGGTTAAATTTCTGACTTGTTTTTATTTTTGTTCACATATTTGTACTTTGATGGGGTTCCTTGACATTATGCCCCAAAGATGGGAATTCAGCTTTTATAGGTTAAATTTCTGACTTTTTTCTAGGCTTTGTGTGCAGATGCTAAATGTTGAAGATATCAGTATAGGGATCTAAAACAAAACTAACATTTTGTGCTTCTTGCTACTTGCTACTAGTTGTGGCTCTTATTTTTCAGTGAAGGAACGAGTTGATTCAAAATTCTCATCTTTCTCTAAATAATATTTTTTTCTAAAGGAGGTGCCTATTTTGATCACATCCTCCTATTGTCCCTCACTTGCACAATGTTATAAAATTAATATATTAACAATTAGTTTAGTAAGAAATAGTAATAATTCAGTAGAACAAACCAATCAAGAATCCTTTGCACCATGGCCCTTCCAAGGAACACTGCAGAGACCGAAGAATTTTTGGCAAGATTGTGTTACAGGCTGCTTTATCTCTCAAGTAAAGCAAACAAAAATGAGACATTTCAAAGGCAACTTTTTCACCTTCATTAAGGACAGCACATGTTGAAATGCAGGGGTGCAGACTGGTTCAAGGTAACAGGTAAAATGCCCACAAAAGCTCTGTGCGGAGAGGTCCATGCTGATGGACGTGAGGCAGCACAGGCTCTCAGTAGTGCAGCTCCATGAGATAAGCCATAGCCAACAAGATCTCCTCAGAACAGCGTGTTCCTCCTTCACTAAGAGGTCTTCTGAAGAAGAACAGGTCTTTCTCAATACTTCTAAAAGCCATATGTGTTCAAATTTATTTTTAGAGAGGTTTTTTTTTTAACTCTTGAAATACCGTCTCAAAATAATGTCTTTACTGATGTAATTTCCAACTAGGCAAGAAGAAAAAATATTCCTTCCCTAAGAATTAATTCTTCTTCAGCTGATGTAAAGGGTATCACTTCATTGATTCAAAAAATCTGCATTAGTTTATACCTGTGATGCTCTGTCTGGTGTGGTCAGGCACTTCCATCAGTTTAATTTCTGCTTTGCATGCTTTTAATTGCAACTAATAAATGAATTCATTATTTTTCCAGGTAGTTCAAAATTTAAATTTCACTGGTCCCAAAGTCTTTCTTCTAACTACATCTAGGTAATATTCCATTTTATTTTTAACCTATGTTTTTCAGTGCTATAATAATAATTTTTACACTTAAATTTATTATTTTTATATCACAGTGTTTTGTGGGTTTTTTGGGTCCGTCAACTAAAAAGAACAAGTTTTCAACTAATGAAAAATATTTTTTTGGCACCCTTTATGTTTAGTTATTTAATAAAAATGAAGTTTTTATATAATATTGTGACAATTATTCTCATTTTTCTTTTGTGAGAGTTTGCACAAACCAGACCCTATATAGTTTGTAACATTATTTGGAGTGGACAATGGTTAACATCTGCATTTTTACTTTATTTCCATTGAGAAATATCTTTAATCCTTCCTAAACAGATTGTAGATCATTAATCATAAAACTGACTCTTCAGCAAAGCCATGCACTTTCAAAGTCAAGCTGCTAAAATGTTTTCTCAGACAATGTGATTCCTGACTAACTTGTCTGAGTAATAATTATGCTAATTTCATTGCTGCTTCTCCTCCAAAAGTCTTCAAGAACTCCTTCCATGAGCCCCATAGAGGCAGTCTGGACTTCTTTCTGATGGGTACCAAAGAAAAAAAGCTCTGTTGCCTAATTTCTTGTGAGACACAACCAGAACATTTTAATTCACTCATTTTCTCTATAAATTTATTATAAAGGGATCTTATCAAATCAAGGGACACCATGCTATCTAAAAATCCAATGAATTTTAATGTGGTCTGAGCTTTCCCCCAATATACCCTAATCCTCCTAAAGACCAATGTTGGGTACAGCCTACTTCCTTAAACAATATAAAATTTCCATCCCCACATCTCCTGAAAACTAAAGCAGCTGGCAATACAATTAGAAAGATGAGACTCATTATATGAGATGGCTAAGCTGGACAGATTTATCAAATCAACACTATTTCAACTTATTCTCAGTACGACAGTCCTACATCTGTTCATTGCTTCTGCAAATAAAAAAATGACTATGTTTCTTGAATGCTTTCTTCAAAAGAGATCCACACTGCTCAGACCCCACTTTTGTTTGGAGTAGTTTTCCATCCAATAAATTCCATCTTCATCGTTAGTGATTTACTTGTTGCTTTTTCAGATCTAATTAAGGCAATCATCCCTTTTCAATTAACTACAATTACTTTAATTAGGTGAATAACAACAAGAAAAAAAAAGAAAACAACTTCCAAAGTTAATCAAATTAGTGTATCCTTATTTACAGACTGCAATCAAGCCTGTAGATTTCAGTCCAGTTTCCAACTTCAGTACAAACCAACCTCGAGGAATGGTGGTGATACACAGCCAGCTCAGTTTGGAGAGAGAAGTCATGTGGGTTAAATGCAACTTAGAGCTGAAACTGTGTTCCCTTGGAGCTAGATGTAAAGTAAGCAACTTTCTCTGTACTGCCAGTGGCAAGAACTCAAACCCAAAGTTGTTTGCTATTTGTTAAATACGTCAATTTGGAGGAAGAGAAAGCAGAGCTTATGACTTTTTTTACAGGCCATCAATTTCTGTGCTATATTTTGAATACAACTGGAATCATTACAGCCTGAGTCTTTATCACTTTCACGGAGCACGTGTGGTTCTTGGAATAAACTCTGCATTCACCCCCTGGGACCAGATTCACTATGAAGGGCAGTTCTGGAGTGCACAGCCTGCATTCCTTTTCAGTGGACTCTAAACTAGAATCCTGAAATACACTAAGTACTGTAAAACTCCTGATGGAAACGTAAGTATTCTGAATAAAAAATTATGGCCTTTGGATGACTTTGATTGAGAGGCAAGGTGTGCTGGTTTTTTCTAGGATAGACATACTTTTCTTCACAGTAGCCTGTATGGAGCTGTGTTTTGGGTTTGTGACTACAGTGCTGAGAACACAGGGATGTTTCAGCTGTGGCTGAGCAGAGCTTACCCAGAGCCAAGGCCTTTTCTGCCTCTCATCCCACCCTGCCAGTGAGGAGGCTGGGGGTGCACATGGAGGGGACACAGCCAGGACACCCTACCCCAGCGGACCACAGGGATATCTGGGTTGTGCTCAGCACATACAGCTGGGTGAAGAAGAGGGGAATGTTTGGAGTGATTGTATTTTCATTCCCCACTCACCATCACCTGTGATGGAGCCCTTCTCTTTTGGGGGGTGCCTGAACACCTGCCTGCCCCAGGGAAGTGGTGAAATTAATTCCTTTTTCTTGCTTTGCTTATATGCACAGCTTTTCCTTTGCCTGTTAAACTATCTTTATCTCAACCTCCAAGTTTTCTCACTTTTATCTTCCCAATTCTCTCCTCTATCCAACGCAGATGGGTGTAAAGAGGCTGGGCGGAGTGACTGAGTAGGAGCATGGACCTTAGCTGCTGATTAGGCTTAAACCATGACACAAGGTGACAAAAAATGAGGCTTACATGCAGTGAGGATGTCAGTTCATGAGGCCAATCCAAGCCTAAGTGGAGTACAACACCCAAATCATATATGAAGCAAAAGAGGTGGTCTTAGAGGATTTGTCATCTAATGACAAATTCATTACATATATCCAGTGAATTGCATTGGATCACTAGATAATGGAGACATAGGTAAGTTTTACAGTATTTGGATTGATGAATTGATCATGTGATTGTCTGTTTCTTACAATAAGCTCAATAAAGAATGGGAAGTAACATGAAATATAATCCAAAGGAGTACACTAAACTTATAATCTTAATTATTAATATTATTAATATTCCTATGACAATGTTGACACATACTGTCATTTTTGCCATCTCCTTTTAGACGAAGGGGTTTGTCCTGTATAGCCTTTGTTTCCTTTCTTTCCTGGAGAACACAAGCAATTTCTTTAGCCAGCAAAGAAGATATCCGCATTCAAACTGGCAAGCAAAGTTGCCCCACATCTTTTCACCTAGAATTATATCCTTACACCATGTTCTGTTAGCCAGTATCAGGCAGATTTTGTATCACAGCTAACATGATAATAAAGCTGAAGAATTTTCAAAAGATTAATTTGTTGCAGTAGAGATTAGAAAAAATTAGCTTCATACGACTACTAGCACAACTAGTAGGCTGCAAGTATGTAATTTCACTCCATTGAACATAATTCTTGACAGAACAGTTGATGCAAGATTGAACATGTGTGGATGCTTTTATGAACACTAATTAATGGTGAGAAAGCCCATGAAAAATGCATTCTGTATTCCTGAAATACTTCCTTCTTTCGTGTGTGTAGAGAAGTTTTGTCTGCCTTTCATTTTAGATATTCATATCTCACTACAAATTCAGAACAATTTATAGACTAATACCAAATACCTATTTTTTTTAACTCAAATTAAATAAATTTATGTTCAGAAATTTCTTCTGTATCAGTGTATGCTTTACTTGTAGTTGTTTCCTGTAGCATGGGAGAAGGAGGATGAAAATCAGTCCCCAGCCAGATATGAAGCAATTTGAAGCAATTTCAAAAATCCTCTTCTTTGTAACTTTCCTTGACATACCGTATTGGAATTACTTTTATACAGTTATAAGTCAGTGAAAGAAAAAAAAAAGGAAGAAATTTTATTAACTTTCAGCTGCTTTTTACGTTTCTATGTAGCTGTGACTCCTTTCATGAAGGGATAGGAACCAACTTAGCAACTATTATTCTTACAAGATAAATATAGGTGAAAACAAGATGTGTGGAAAAAACCTGAAAAATTAATTTAGATACTTGTATTCTATTTAAGGGAAGGAAGAAGCTTTTTAGATACTTTCTGAACTACAAGGGTGGAGCCTAAAAAACCATGTATTTTTCAAATGTTATTTTTTATTAGTTTTTCCTCAGCTCATTTTATTCTGTTAAACATGAAGAAATAATAGCACTAGCTAAAATCACTGTAAAATTTATGCCCAAATCTCTGCCATCATCATTAAACACTGAATTATTCTTCATGTTTATTTTGGTTTTTGGCTTCATCTGAGCAAGGATGAGTAAACTCTGCCAAATCCTATGTTTATATCACATGAAAGGCAGATATTCTTGGGAAAATAAGTTGAGACTTCAAGATTTACTTCAATGGCGAATTAATTTCATTCTCATTGTTTCCCCAAAACAATGGTTTACTACAACAGTCCAATCTATAATGCTTCTCTTTCAATTTTGTAAAATATGACTTTTCATGGTGCTGCTTTAATATAGGATTGGAAAATTTATCTCAGTGATGACTCATGTAGTCAAGAAGTGAGTAAAGAAATTTGGACTAAGATAAATATCTAGCATGTATGCAAGTTTTTCTGACAGCTTATCACTGAGCTGTAGAAATGAACTTGCTTTTCCAAGTTTCTTTACAGCCTTTGTGAAAAGGGAATGTACTACATTTGTTGATTGCTTGTAGGGTTGTTTAGTTTTATCCAAATACACTGCTTGTGTTACTCCAGGCCTTTTGCTGCATTTTAGGAAACTGTTTTAAATCTTCTGGAGAATCTCAGATTCAAACCCTTTTATCTTAGCCAAAATATAAAATCCCCTGACCTATGAATACTACTTCCATAGCATCTACCTAAATTCACAATATACCAGGCACCATAAAACAAACACTCACTCCCCGTGTGCCGAAACTGTCCAAGCTGATTCCAGAAGCAGAGGTCAAAAAACCTTAATATTTTTTGGCCTGCCAAAGTGGAGGAACTGACATGGTGAGGCAAGGATTCAAGTAAAACAACCAGAGAAAAATAGTTAAAGAAGCCCAAGGCCATGCGTGTAAAAGTGCTGCTATAATAATAATTATTATTATTATTGCTATTTTAGCTATTATGTATATTAACTATCATCTAAATATTATTATACTACACTGTGTAAGTTTAATAGTTATAACATCTACATATTTATTTTTATGTTCTTTCCCTGTGTAGATGAAATGCATGGACTGTTTTCCTCCGAGGACATGCATCTCATAGTTTCCATGGCACTGTTTGCTTAAAGTATGAAATGCATTTTGCCACACTGCAAACAGCATGGCATGTGTATCATCTTTCAGCCATTCTGGAAAATGAAGTGCATGAGGTCTGGTAATGGTGAGGATGTTTTTGTGTATCACTCATTCAGGTGAAAATTGGAAAGGTGAAATCAAGTGTATAGTGATTAGAAAATGCTGCAGTGAGTAGCTCTAATCAGGCTGATAAAATGTCACACCTCAGACATGGGTTTGGGTAATTTAGAGATCACAGAATGGCTCAGTGCAAGGCATGCAGACAATAAAGTGCTTTTACTAGTTTTGAGTGGTTTGCAATAGCTGAAGATTAGAAATAAATTTTTCATTGTATTCTCCTTTCGTTTGATTCCAATATTTTTTTTCTCAGCGTCTGCCGTTTAATGCAGGCTGTGTGCCAAAATGATCTTAGAAAGTCTGCTATGCCAGATGTCACCCTTTTGCCCTTTTGCTCTGTCTGCAGATTTTCTTTTAGCAGCATTTGAAACTAAGTTAGTGAGCATACATTTTCCAGCAAAAAGAGGCATTATGAATAACACTTTTTGTATCTCTGAATAACACCCACAAAGTGCAGTACACATTATACATCAATTAAATATTCAAAAAAGGTTATTCTTAACTCTTAGCTATGTGGAGACTACCTCAGGGGTGTCATTCTTTCAAATACATATAACAGCTATGATGTAGGCTAATATTGGGGTTAATAAAACATCACAGAGATGGATTTTACAACATTAATTTGACCTGTGCTGGGTAAAGACTAGTTATTTTATTCTATACACTTGAAATTTTTTTTATCTTCTGGTGTGCAAGAGCTCTATTCTGTTATTTCCAAAGGAGAAAGCCATTTGTGTTTGAATTTTTGTGTAGCAATAGGATTAATTTTCTAAGCTCTTCTTCCTTAAACAGTGAATTTCTAGAAAGTAGAAATGCCTATTGCTTCTCAAGTTATAGGCATAAATAAAAACATTTTCTTTTCATTAAGTGAAAATTAGACATACATAAACTCTAATTTTCAC